>OY829916.1:20906581-21161930 GCA_963691935.1 Nephrotoma guestfalica | reverse complement strand
TAGAATGTTGGGATAGGTTAGTAACGGAATTAGGTGGAATTCCGTTACAGCGTGGGGAAAACCCAATCCCTGAGATGGAATAGAGATCTCATGCTCTGTTTAGGAGGGACGTGGTTTCAAGAAACCAAGTTACTTTTTGAACAGCCCAACGTGGCGGACGCCCCACACCCTGAGTTAGTCTCAAAGCTGGGCAAATATGATCCTACTTAAAAAAAAAAAGTATATTCTAATCTAGCTTAATAAATTCTACGAGGCACATAGCCTAACTAAACTAATAAAAACTAACTAAACTAACTGAAATTATTATTATTATTATTTTTAAGGCTTACATACTAAATTTTATTTGTATTATTTTATTTTATTAAATTATAATTATATTATTATACCTAAACACTAGTCCTCCTCCTACAACCCAATTGCGTTGATGGCTGCTGCGGCGGTACTGATCGTCGACTACCTTGGAGCTGGTATAACAGTTTGCTTAATCCTCGGCGTCTCCACCAAATCACTCCTACAACGATGGCCAACAGGAAAACAATTGTTGATGTCGCATAGTGGGGTATATCATGGAGACTTATGGCGGTCCACACCTCCCTGGAGTGTAGATCCTTCACTGCGGATGATAGTCTCTCCATGTCCTCATCCAGTCCGTTTATGAGCAACGGCAATTTTTCGGGGCTTAATTGTTGAGTGAGGTTGAAAGTAGGCAGGAATGACACATTGCCCCTTGACTCATAGCTTTTTCGGCTCCTTAGCAGGAAATGGCTGGTCTTAATTTGACAACCGGGTGATAAATGTAGGACCCCACTCCCCTGGATCGATATCGGTTCAACGGTGTTTTTACAAATCACATCATATGTTTCTGTACCTGGTATCGATACAATCCACTGGTTGGTGGTACTCAATGGGATTATCACTGTATTTGACAAGATGGTCTGTATTTGGCAGTTTTCCAGGGTCTGCTTTTGATGTTGTAACAACCGTAGCTCACAGGGCTGCTGGTCTCCTTGCACGGTGTATATTGCATTATGTTGGTGGCATATCACTTGTGACTGCGCCCATGGCTGACACTGGCTCATCTCCTCTGGTGAAATTGGATAGTACCACACTCGTTGAAGGTCCACCAGGAAAATCGTAAAGGTGGGTTGAATGTACATCATCCGATCTTTATGTACAGTGGGCACTGGGTGAACCCGAAATACTTGGAACATCGTCGGGCCCAGCAATGGTATATTTAGCTCGAATATGGCTTGTTCTCCTACTAGCCGTGACCTGACTCGCAATATCTGATATAACTGAGCCCAATGGTGCTCGTAATCAGGGACCTGTACATGCTCGGACGTCCACAGGCGCAATTTCTCCAGTTGCTCCCTAAGTTGTGAGGGCGTTATTAGCTGTGTGTTCATATGGCCCTGGTGCAAATCTACCATCACATCAATTAACGCCTCCTGCATCTCTTTGAAAATATTGATATTAATTGTGAGTTGTAAAGCAGCATCCACAAAGTCGCTATGTTGGTAGAGAGCCAATATATCTTGTTGGGTTGCGTGATATTGTGCGGTAATCAGTTCTTGTTGCTTGCGGATGACATTTGAGGTAACATCCAAAACGTGGGTTTGCTTGTCTATCAGATCTCTCATTTGGATGTTCCCGGCCTGCAGCTCCCCTATTTGCCGGGCGTAACTATCAGCGTCCCTCTGGTCCAACACCCCAAACAGGTCTCCCATTAAAGTGCCCATAAATTCAAAAGGAGCTCTCTTTTTTCTGCTAGGGTCCCTCAATATGCGGTTGCGATCTGCCATCTCCTCCATTACATGCCTTATTGATAGTATCAAAACCCCACAACCTTCTACCTTATTGACCATATCGTTGGTCAGTGTGACGTTCCGTTGTCTCCAGTCACTCCTGGCACACCAGGTGGCTAACTGCGTCACTGTTGCATTGATACGGGCCCATTCTTGCCAATAGTTAGTTAAGTTGTAATGTAAAATTAGCTTCCAACTTTCGTGCGTTAGGTAGGCATGCCCGACCTGCTCCAAATATATCCCCGGCTGGCTAGTAAACGGCTCAAACAAACCTCCTCCTGCCGATACCTGTGTGAGCAAACTGCACCAAGCCCACACTCTCATCCACTCCATGCTGCGTCCGTAGGTTCTTCCGTTGGTTTCTTAAGAGGAGGAGAAAACATAAACTCTTATAACTAACAATTCATTAAAGATATCCTATTCTATTCTAACAGCTACTTTACACTACCTAACACCTAATACCTCTTCCCCTGCCTACACATCTTTCTACTGTACTTCGGCCTACCCTACATGTAACATATTATTCTAAGGTTAAAACTATTATTGGTGTTGGCGGTACCAATCTTCATCCTGTCATTACATTACCCACACAGACACCTAGTGTAGTGTCGATAGTGTAACGACAGGAATGGTTCGCGAACTTGGCCACGGACTAATTCGTGATTACTTATATCATCTCCCATTGCTAATTTCTTTGCTTCCTCCTCCCGCATCTTCTTCCTTCGGTTGCGTCGCCACTCATTGAGTTTTAATCGGAGGCCTTCCGTCCTTTCCTCTGTCTTCCTCTTATCCTCCGGCACACTACAACAACCTGAGATACGGTCCTCTTCCTGTAGGCCTTCTTTTAATTTAGTCTTTTCGCCCTCTCGAAACCTGGGCGCTTCACTCTCTGGCTCATAATGTGGCAAGATTGTTAGTGGCCTCCTGCTCCAATATTCCACTACAGAGGTGTGCTTCTTTCCCTTCTCTATCTCAGTTCCTTCTACTTCAGGCATGAACAATTGAATCCCTAAAATGAAAAGAAAAACCTCACAGGCTTACTCCCTGTTACCTTCTACTCCAGCTTAGTGGTCTCGCTGGAGGTGGTCCTGATATCTTTGGCGTGGTATACACCCAGAAGTTTACCCTCCCCATCTACTAGTTCATATGCCACTTGACCGACTCGCCGGAGGACCTTGGCGGGCACAAATTTCCTATCCAACTTCGCCGAGTAGTTTTGAATGGCATTACTCTGGGCGAAATTCCGCACATAGACTTTATCTCCTGCAGCAATCACACGGCTCGCTGACCGCAGGTTATACCGTTGAGCTGATTGTCCATGTGCTTGGCGTAAATGTGCGAGTACAATTTCTCTAGCCAACTTTAGTCGGTCACCTTTGGCTTGCACCGTGAAGGTTGCCAAACTTTGATTTCCCAATAGTCGAAGCAGCTCGTACTGAGAGCCATGTTGGATCGTGTGTTGCCCAAACACTAGATAAGACGGTGAGTATTCCGTGGAGGAGTGTGACGTATTACGCAAAGCACTGCCTATCTGATTCAGATGTTCATCCCATGTCCGCTGATCCTCCTTAACGTATGCACGGATAGCGGCCAGTACTGACCTATTCACGCGTTCTGATGCATTAGCTTGCGGGGAATAAACTGGAGTAAACAAGTGCTTGATTCCGAGCTTGGCTAAACAATTCTCAAAGAGATGCGACTTGAATTGCCTGCCATTGTCAGTGTGTATAATTTCCGGCACAGAATATACCGAGAATACTTCTTTCTCTAGATAATCCACCACCCTACTAGCAGTGGCATCACGTAGAGGCTTTAACAGCACGAACTTAGAGTAATGGTCTAGGACAATAAAAATGAAGGTATTCCCATTCTTTGACCTGGGATATGGGCCTAAAAAGTCTAAGTACAATTTTTGAAATGGCCTGTCATACTCCCTGTACTCTCCCATTTTTGGCCTCAATATGGTGTTAGTGGCCTTGGTTAGTTTGCACATTTCACATTTGCGCACATATTCCTTGGTGTTTTCGACCAGTGTTGGCCAATAGAAATGCCTACGAATTAGTTCCAGCATCTTCCCTGTTCCCATATGTGCTGCTGTTGGTGGTTCGTGAGCCTGTGCTAGGACCTTGGGGATTAGGCCGTAGGGAATCCATAGCTTCCAACCCGGAATATCGGTCTTCAGATCTTGATCTTTCACTGGCTGGTAGAACAACAGCTTGCCATCCGTGACCCGGACATTCTCTGGCATAGGGTTCATGTTCGCCAGGGTGTCCATTAATTGCAAATAGTCAGGACTGGTGAACTCTGGTGACTGCAAGTCCACTGCTGATGACATTTCAACTGAATCCAAAGCAGCCACCTCATCCGAGTGTACGCGGGACAAGGCGTCTGGGACTACGTTTCGTGCCCCCTTACGGTACTCTATACGGAACTTAAAGCCCTGGAGTTTAAGGCTCCAACGTGCTAATCGCCCAGAGAGTTCGGTTTGCTTCATTAGCCATTGCAGGCTGGCATGGTCTGTTATCAACACAAACTCATATCCTTCTACATATGCTCGAAATTTCTTAATACTGAGAACAGCAGCTAAGCATTCGAGCTCGGTGACACTGTAGTTCTTTTGTGCACCATTCAGCTTATGTGAAAAGAAAGAGATTGGATGTTCTTCATCTTCATCATCCTTCTGAAAGAGGACACCGCCTACTCCTGTTTTTGACGCATCTACTTGAATATAGAACGTACGTGCATAATCAGGGTGCACTAGTACTGGTGCTTCAGACAGAAGGGATTTTAGCTGGTCAAAAGATTCCTGAGCCGGTTCACTCCACTTGATACTTCCTTTGGATTTTAGAAGGTCAGTGAGCGGGGACGCGATAGATGAATAGTTTGGAATGAATTTCCGGTACCATCCACTCATTCCAAGGAATTGTCGGATGTGTTTGACTGTTTTGGGGTTTGGGAAATTTTGGACAGCCGTGACCTTATCCGGGTCCACTTTAATGCTCCCATCCTCGATAATATGTCCCAGATATTTTAGCCGTTTTAAAAGGAATTTAGATTTCTCCATGTTGATAGTGAGCCCTGCCTCGCTCAGCTGTCTCGCCACCAGTCCCAGTAATTGGACATGTTCATCAAATGTGGGGGACGTAACTAGGAGGTCATCTAAATAGACGAACACACGGTCATGTAGCTCATGCGGAATCACTTTATGCATGAGCCGACACATTGTTTGCGCAGCATTGCATAACCCGAAAGGCATTACCGTGAATTGGTAAAGAGGTCTACCGGGAACAGTAAACGCTGTCTTGGCCCTGGCTGATTGGTTTAACGGAATCTGCCAAAATGCATCTTTGAGATCGAGGCTAGAGATGAATTTTGTCTTGTCTAAACGACTAAGGAGTCCGTCTATTATGGGTAACGGATACGCGTCTTTCAATGTTACTGCGTTTAGCTTTCTAGCGTCTAGGCATAACCGTGTTTTGCCATTACTTTTACGCACTATTGCCATTGGTGAACTCCATGGACTGCAAGATTCTTCGATTACACCCAGCTTGAGCATCCGCTCAATTTCCGCGTCCATATCTTTCTGTACGGCTGGGGAAATGGCATAGTACCGCTGTTTTACGGGCTTCGCATCACCGGTATCAATATCATGTTCTACAAAACGGGTCCGCCCTAGGCCCAACCGCTCTGATGAGGGAAACTTGGCCTTGACCTTATCTAGAAGGTCTTGCTGTTCTCTAGATAGGATGTGTTGGTTTTGAGTGGGAGGCTCGATGGTCAGAGTTGGCTCTTTGTTTTGGGCCTTCAAACTTATCTCGGATACTGAAATTTGGAGGTTGAATGCTTTCCAAAAATCTGTGCCCAGGTATAATTCTTGTGTCAACGACGGGGCGATGTACAAGCAAACCGTCTTCGTTAGTCCGTTGAAACTGACAGGGAGATACACGTAGCCTAAGATTTGTTCCGCTGTGCCACTGGCGGTTTGTACCTGTGATCTGTATGGATGGTATACTAGTCCCTGGTCCAACAAAAATCTCTCGCTCGCTTTTCCTAGCACACTGATATTCGCCCCTGAGTCTAATAATCCAAGGAAGTTTCTTCCATTTACCGTAATTCTAGCGTACGGCCGATTGTCTGGCCCTGATTGGATAACTGTCGAAATAATGTGATTGCGCCTTTTCCTGCGCTCGTAGAAATAACTTATCATTCGAACCAAGTGTCTGTTATCCGTTTGACAAAGGGTTGAATGAAGAGTTTCCTCAGATGTTGGTTTTGTTAACGTGGATGCCGGGCGTACAACTCCGGATCGGTGTTGCTCGCGGCCTCCTCCGTTGCCCCATGTGGTAAGCGACTCGGTTCTCCTGGGCCGAGATGAGACCTCCGAGCATACCTCACCTCGGACCTCCAGTTTTCCGCTTGTCTACACCGAGTACAATCGGGCTTTAGGACATTCTTGGCACCACAACCAAAACAGAATATCCCTGTGACTCTCTTTCTACAATCCGTGAAGGAATGTGACTTATCCCCACAGTTCCAACAGCTGAAATTTCTGTTACTGGAAGCTGTGGGACTGGGGTCTCTTGGGCGATTCACCGTGGTCTGCTCGGACCGTTGTCGGAGATGCTGGTTTATGGCACACACCTGTTGGTAATACCCGCAGTCTTCTTCCCGACTCATGGGTTCCACTTGCTCATCCTCCGATTCTGGTAAGTATTGACTTTCCAGTTCACTAACGCGAGGTGGGCGTTGATCAAATTTGACGTGTGGCCTTGGTCGGTAGCTTTCCGTCCCGTGTGACGAATTCCCGAACTGACCTGATAACGTTAGACCGGCCTCAGGAACGTGCCCAAACCTTCTCCACATCGCTTCTAGGGAACCGCATTTACGGATGAATGCAGGCAGATTATCAAACTGCTGCTCGTCATGTAAAGCCATTTGTAATCCTGGCCTCATATTGCGCCTTAGGATTAGGTATAGTGTGGCGTCAGTCACTGGTTTGTTAGACATTGTTGCAATCTTTTGAATTGCTTGATAAAATTCCTGAATGGTTTCCTTCGGATGCCGCTGCCTTCGGTTGTTTAGCAACCGCCTAATGTCATCATCGGTGGTGCTTGTAGTAAACCTGACAGCCATCACCTGCTTCAGCTCGTTCCACTTTATGTTTGGGTTTCGGTCTACTGAACTCCAAAACCAATCTAATGCCTCGTCCTCTAGGCATAAGTCCAAAACTCTTACCAAGTGGTCAACTGGTACAACCGACATTGAGGCATGCCATTCCATTCGAGCTAAGAAACGCTGGATGGTCAGATCGCTGTGGAGACCTTGGAATCTCACCTTCCAGGTTTTCACTTCTTGTCTCAACTTCGTGTTGTTCCACCTTGGTGCCTGAGGAAGCTGAGTGGAGTTGAAAGGTGTCTGTTGGGATAAGGTTGTATTTGGAACTATTGGAGGTGAGTCATTTCTCATATCCAACCGACCGAAATCTGACTCGAAATCCTCAAACGGATCTTCTCCGATATCTTGGATCTTCAAGACTGGTGTTTTGACCTGTGGTATGCCGTTACTGGGACCAGGTTCTCCTAGATCAGCACTAGTTGGTACTACCACCTTGGGCTCCTGCTCATTTACCGGCATAGACAGCCCCTCCAATTCACCTTGGGCTTGACCAAACGTCATTTTACCTCTTTTCACCAAGGCTATTATCCTGCCGCTTTCTGCGATCGCTTCCTTCAAACTCTCAGACATCTTGACAAATTTCGGGGATTTGCTTACTCGGTTGGCCCTGCCCTGTATGTGTACTAGCTTGGCCATTGCCCCAGGCAACCAATCGCCAACTTTTACCTTATTTTTCAGATTCTGTACCATGTCTTGGCACAGCTCTATGATCATTTTGGTACATGTCTCTATTTCGCGCTGTGGTTGTTTTTGCGCAGCTACATGTGCCTTTCTTGGCGCTAAGAAAGAGTCATCGCGCTCTTCTTCTAGTTTGCGGACCAACGCCTCCTTCAGGGTTTGGGTAACGTCCTGGTCTGCCTTGTCTACCAGGTCGCGCACCTCAAACTCTATCCGCAGTTCCTCCTCACTAAGCATGTCTATATTGAACTCCATGTTCACGGTTTCTATTAACTAATCTAACTTGGCTAACACAATAAAAATTAAACTCGCAACTGACAACAAAACTACAAAAAGAACAAACTTAAAACAACTATTGAAATTCAGTACTCTTAAAATTTACATACAACCACAGTATCGTTCGACCTCATTCGCCATGGGAATGATCTAACTTAATCACTATTTGGGTCAAACAAGGAAAGGAAAAGGACTTTGAATTAATTTGGAATGGAATACCAAACGACAACCCAGATCAGCAATGGCATTCGTAACTTCGATCATATCGCAAGTGATTCTCATTGCCTTGGTGAAGTCATCTCGTATCCCACTAATTTACCTAGTTGATTGAAACAATCCTCTTGCCCTCTTATCTCACAGTCATCATTCTAAATCCCCTTGGATGAGTATGACTGTGTGAGTGGCAAGCCGAATCGTTCACTCAAATAGGAACAACAACACGCCGGTTGCTATTGTGAATTTCCATAACTTTGTGATACTAACTCGACTGGTTTATGGCCAACTTGTATTCGATGCACATCCACTTGCAGACTCCTAAGTATGACCAACCAATCACGTTGTACCCTGGATGCAACTAACCTAACAATGAGAGGACTGGCGACCCCATCCCGAGGGATGATATTTAAAATTTTAACAACAGAAGTGAATAAAACGCGACTCTTAAATATAAAGTTATAGATTGGAAATTCCATTTTTATCTAATTTAAAATATGACAAAACTTAACCTGTGGTAAATTCTAGTCACAAGCCAAATTGTTGCCACTAAACAGGGGATGGTTAGGGGTTCAACTTTACAATTCCAGCTGGGATGCGGAATGATGTGTCAATTTACCTGAGAATGAGCAGCCCTTTATACCACCCAAGATCGTCGCTTGGCAGGAAAGAGATATGCTCATTACTTCAGGGATCGCACCATTCACCCTTGCCAGTAACGACTTGCGAAGTTGATTGTTGTACTACGAGGCAATGAAAACCTTACAACTTATTGCAAAAGTAGAAACCGATGCATATCTCAGTTCTTTGACAATTCTAAACACACTTCTAAATTCCAAGTGCTACCACAAATGTCGATTTATCCCCCGGAGTGCGGGTTGGGACTTGCCACAGATAAATCATCCATTCGGGGATCCAGCATTGCAACTTAACAGTTTATAATTCTTACCAGTACATGTATGACCCAACGATGGATCCGGTCAGGCATGCCTTTCGGCATGACCGCAGCCATACTCATACCGGTTGGAATTTTATATTTGAATTGATAGGAACTGTACCCCTTGCATCAGTACTTACCTAAGAGAAACATTGAGCATATACAAGGCTACGCTTAAATATTTAAATAGTTTTGGAATTTGTGAGGAAATCCTCAATTTTCTCGAAATTTTTGAAAGTTGTGGTAATTTATACCAATTATTTGGGCCAATTTGTGGTCCATGTTGAACACGATTTTGAATAAATAATGCCTACATAATAAATCACTTATATCGGACCTGATGTAATTTAATTTGGCCCTATTCCATTTGGGCGCCATTTGTAACGGGTAAGCCGCTATTATTTATAGGGCAAACCCAATTACATATAATTGCCTCTACCCTATTACGCCCCCCATGAGGCGGCATTAACCCGCTAGCTCAGCGGAAAAGGTTAATTTGGCCGTGGGGATAGGGAGGCTAGGGTAGCGGCCTAGATTACCGCCTGCGGTTAAAATAAACTTATTACGGGGATTGGGTGGGAACACCGGACCCCTGAACAGTTAATTAGGCTAGCAGCCCATTTAGGGAAGTAGGCCAAACGCTACTGTGGTTGTATTGTCTGACTTTCTAGCCAGACATTTTATAATAACACAGTTTTATCCACTTACCTTGCCGGTTGATCTCAATCTCTCTCCCAAAATGTAATTACTTGTGTTTACCACACAAATACATACACACAATACAAAACAAAAGAAGTTATAAAATAAATTTTTTTTTTATGTATTTCCTTGCTACCTTAACAACTTCAAACCACGTCACAGGTGTAAAAACAACTTAGTATAACGCTAATACACTAATACCAAATAAAAACTGATCTTACATTCACAATCAAAAATTACTTAATTAATTTACGAAATATATGTATACACAAACACGAATGCACATATGCAATCATCATACAAAATGTTGCCACTTGAAATTGACGGAATGCCCAAAAAAAAAAAAAAATTGTTTTTACACATCGACTACTATACACTATTATAATGGGTAAAATCACATTCACCAAAAAAAATACAAAATACTACACTACCAAAAAAAAACTTTATCAAAACAAAAAAAAACTTATCCTTAAATTGGACCTGAACGCCGGTCTGTCCAAAAACTAACTACTCGCCACACACCATGCATCAAAACAATTTTTCGAAAATTTTGTGAATTCATCACAAAATGCCATGGTGGTGTACGAAAACGTGCCATGAATTTTGCTTATTCTTGGCCACGCGAAAAATTTGAAACAAAAAAAATGCTGAGGAAAGACAAATTAATAAGTGCAATTTCCCTCGGTCAATACATAGTTCACCTATGTCATTTACCTAAAAAAACTAACATTTATTGCAAACAAAATGATCAAATTACATTTAAGTGTATTATCGTTCAACCACAATATGAATTTGTATTCATACCGTAATTTGATCGCCATAACACAGAAATGTTGAAGTTTAACATGACGGAGAATTTTATATTTGGAATGTTAATATTTTTGGAGAGGTTAATCTCAAAGTGGTCATGTTAATGAGTAATGCTAAAATATAGAATGTTGGGATAGGTTAGTAACGGAATTAGGTGGAATTCCGTTACAAGTTCCTTTTCTATTTCATTTTCACTTTTGATTGACACCTGAAGTTCTATTTTTTCCTCTACTAGCTGCTTAAACAATTCCCAATTTGTTTTTTTGTTTGTGATCTGTTGTGAATTTGTTTTTTCTATTACATTTTCACCTACGGTCATAATAACAGGAGAATGATCAGATATTAGACTTTCATCATTTTCTAAGGGATGTAGTGTTCCAATATGCCTTAAGTGATGTAGAAACCTATAAAGTCCTGGTTTTTGTTAGTACGTTGGTACTAACGTTCGTTGGTTTCCCTCCTGAGTAAAATTCACAGTTTGAGTATTGGCCAGCTGCAAGTAGTTCTTTGCCTTTTGGAGAGGTTAATCTTGAACCTCAGAAGGTATTTTTTGCATTAAGGTCACCTCCGATAATGAAGGAGTTTTTCAATTTTTCGGTACCGTTGGTGTCATTTTCTTTCGAATTTGCAGAGGCCTGCGCATATGTATAATTCTCCCTACGCATATGTACTTCATTCCTTGCTCGATCCTCGTTTGGATGACTTAGAGAGGGCTTGCGTGCCTGATCCCTCGTTTTCTGTAGCTGCTTGGTAACCTCACATCCTGTGCTTTCCAGCACATTTGACACATCTTGGTTCGCGCGCGCAATAGCGATGCGTATCGATGCTTGTACTGCCTATTTTAACAGCTTCGATATTTACTCGCATGTTGTATGTCAGTTATATTGTAAATTGTTTTCTATTTTATCGGATTTATCAATCGTTAGCATGAACAGGGGAAGTCCTCTTTTTGAAACGGATTCTAGTCGGTTTTCTCCGTTATGTCTCTCTTTTTTAATAATGTTCACGGCACCAAGGATTTCGTCTTAAATCTAATTGTGTTATATCGTTTGATAATTGTGTCTTGGCTAATTGTCGTAATTGTTTTGTTAAGCCTTAATGTATGCTTTTTAGTACATATTTATATTTTTATATTGTATTGGCTTATACTAGTGTCATCTATTGAGTTATTCTTACTCTTAAATGCTTCTTTTCAGTATGACATGATCAATTGATCATCTACTGGTTTTGTATTATATTTTTGTTATGACATGCACGAGTGAGATAACCGAGATGGTAGAGTACGGGCTTTGAGTGCTTGAGAGCCTGTGTTCAAAACTAGGTTGTTCTCAAATTTAATCCGATCTTTCAATATCTCATTCATGTGACGTTTTCGTTGTGCCATAATTTAACCTAAATATAACATGCGGAATTCGCATATTTTTATATTTTTTATATTTGTGTGTTATTGCATTTCATATGACATGTATAGTTTGTGTTTTTGTAACCTACCTACAATATGTAGAATATTATTTTGTGTTGTGCTAATTTACAAAATATGTGTGTTTGATGTATGTTTCATATAAATGATGGCGTTCAACCATGTTGGACGTGTGGATGTTTTAATGCTTTTATAGGTTGAGACCGGTACTATAACACCTTCCCCGTCTCAGAAAAGTTCTCGGTACTTGTTATGCTACGGCATATATTCGTATCGACGTGTATATATACTCGTACATGTATCTATATTATCTCTCGTGATAGTTTTTTCTTTTTTTTAGATTTAGCTTTATGTACCGCATAATTTTATGATTTTGATTTTTAGAGTGGGTTTTTTAGAGATTTAGCTGTGGATTTTTATCTATTTGATTTCTTTTATTTATAATTATGTGTATGTGTTATGTGCATAACTTATATCCTAATTATCTTATAGCTATATTAATTATAGAATAAAGTTTTCTTCATGCTGAGTCCTTACTTGGTAACGTATATATGTATTATGATTGATTTGTTTCAGATGATTCTTATCTCTTGTGGTCCTAGTTCTGGTTTGTTTGTCTGTTTCTGGTTTGGTTTGACTTCATGGTTTATTGTATCGTCTTTATGGGTTTCTATTTTTACTGGCTGACTAATTGGCCATGTTTGCTTGGTTTTTCTCCTTATGCATTGGATGGTTGTGATAATGATTATGATGATTATTATTATCATGACCACGTCAATTGCTGTATTGGTCAGTATGCTTAGCTTTACATGTTGGTTCTGGTTACTCAAGTTTTCAGCTGCTTTTTTTAGGTTATTGATTTTGTTCGTCTCATCTAAGAAATCTCTGTTGTGATTTCTGTGGTCGATGAGTTCGATGTCGGGTAACTCGTCATATGATTTTATCTCGTAGAGGCTTGTGCTTTCTTCCAATAGTATCGTAGGTAGTTTTGGTAATTCAATTTTAATCTGGCTGGGTAGTCCAATTACATCGGCTGTAAAGTCTTTTGTTGTAACTTTACAATTTGTCAGGAACGTCGTCTTTAAATTCAATGATCATGTTTGTGGGTTTATTCATTGAGAATAACCATGTGTTTTTTGAAGATAGCTTGGTGAATCTGCTTAGTGGCTTTGCTGGTATGATTCTACATTGTTTTTCTGGATTTAATGGGTTGCCGAATAGATTTGGTAGGCAATGCTGGCTGTTTATGGGTAATATAGGCTGTGTATGTTGGCATATTTTGGTTGATACTTCGGAGTTGTCTACAATTTGTCTGCAATTTTCTATATCGAGCGCGTGAAGTTCGATGGCTTTATCTTTATCTTTGTTGATGGCTATGAAATCAATGTCTATTTGATATGTTCTATGCTCTTCTTGTACAGAAAAAGGGAGTAGATATGGCTTATACAGTGTGTAATCGTTTTTCGTCAGGATTGGTATGGTGACTTTTACGATTAATTTGCCGTTTGCTTCTATGTATCTCACGTTAGCCATTTGTCTTATGGTCTGGTGTTGTTTTACTATGACGTTCATTTCTGCATTGGTCGACTCAATTACGTTTACTATTTTGTTTAGGGGTATTACTAATGGATGTAATGTCCCGTTTTCTAGAGATGATATAATTTCTGATGCATCTTCTTAAACTGGCTTATATGTAGGCATTGAATCATTATTAGCGATGTTAATTCTGCTACTTTGTGGTTTATCTTTTGTATTTTATCTGACTGTTTTTGGTCGTTGGATTGCTGGATTAGTTTGTTAAGCTTTTCTACAATCTCATACATTTCATTTTGTAATTCTATTATTGGTTTCAATAATGCATTGAAATTAGATTGTAGTACTGTTATTTGTTGATTTTCCACTTCGATCTGTTTAGTTTGCCAGTGCTTGAGGCTTTGCTGGTTGTCATAAAGTGTATTGGCATCTTCAGAATCCATTGTGCCGAATACTTGTTTGGATATTTTTCCTCCGATATCTAATAGTACTCGTTTTTGTCTTCCGTACATTTCTGGTAGTTTGTTGTTTTGGATTTGTATACGGTTGATGTCCCATAGTATTTCGTGCTGCATTGTCCTGCATAGATCTCCTGGTTCATCTTTTATTATTTGGTCACACAGTGTTTTTAGAAGTTCCTTGCAGTTTATCAGTGTGGCAGTTAGCTGCCTTGTTTCTGGGATGTTGATCTTAATTAAATCTATTTGCCTTTTGAAGAATAACGTTGGTGAGATATTCTCGAAGAAGATTCTATTGTTGTCCAGATTTTGAATGGTCAAAGTATCGTTTTCGTTGCTTGGATGTACATAAGGGTTGTACATATGAGTGCGATGATTTTGTACATTGCGTAGCTGGATTGCTTCTGGTTCTGGGTGTTGATACTTGATTTATCGTCAGGTTGCTACTGATTTGGTGATCATTTTTACTCTTATATATGACGTTAATTGCGGAAGATGTTTGCAAATTTTTAATTTGTTATAATGCATGCGGAAGAGTTTTTATTGATGTTAAGATTGTTGTTTATGCGAAAAGGATCGACTGATCGTCGTAGAGGAAAGACGTGTTTCTGTCTCTCCTTTAAATAAATTATTATTAATATTTTAATTGAAATCAGTTTAGGAATGTGTAGTGTGAGAGTGATGTGCTATTTTTGAGTGACTTTTGTTCTTTAGAAGTTCACCTGTTAATACAGGTGAATTGAGAGAGTTATTATGAAAATTACGTTTAACACATATACAATCAGAGAAGTATCTTTTTATTCTAATTTTCATTCTAATTATATAAAAGTTAATTATTTATTATTGTTATTGTTATTATAACTATTTACATATATGTGAACGATAATCTATAATCGTATACATAGAAACTGACATTTCAAGGGGATTCCCTTTGTATGTACTTTAAGTACATAAAATATTGGTACCCGAGAAACAAAAATTTGAAATTACAACAGATCGAATTGTAACTTACCCAATAAGCGAAAATTTGTATACTCAAAATGGGTTGCCACCGTATTGTGACAAAAATGACTTTTGGTGGAATAATATAATTGATAAATATATAAAATGTTAATGAAAGGAGGAAACAGTTTTCTGCCACGGGAAATTTATCATTTGAGCTGAAATATGTTGGATTGTGTTATCCATTTGGGTTTTTATTTAAATTTAATTACATTTTCATAACTTATTTTAATAATTTTCGCTTACTTTAAACAATTATATAAATTGAAATTTTTTCGAAAGTCCTGATTTAAAACAATAAAGTTTTCGGCAAATATAATTCAATTTATTTTTATTATTATTTAAAATTTATTATTTATTTATTTTTTTATTTTTTATTTTTTTTACACACCGGAAGGTCAGGAAAGATTGTGATTGCAACATTCTTGATCAGGGGGTCTATTTAATTACTTACGCTTTGAACATAAACTCAATACAATCAAATATGTTAACGATCCAAAGACTTTTTACTATGGAATGTTGTTTTTCGACGATCTTTCTGGTTGAATTCAGGTTATGTTTTAGTGAAGTTGTGTGAATGTTAGATATAAATTAACCCTGCTTTTAGTTGGATCAATTTAAATATAGGTAGCTGAATGACAATACCGAATCTAATTTTTTTTTTTTATTTTTTTTTTTTTTTTTTTATTTTTTTTTTTTTTGACATTATTGACGGAATATTTAGGTCATCATATGTATGATAATACTGCCGTGTCATTACGAACGTGATGTCCCTCGGTTAGATGGTCTTCCCGGATGGGGGCAAAAGATAGGGCAAAATAAGGTTACAAGCAGTATGTGATGAGATGACCCACAGATGTGAATTAAATAACCTAACCAGTCTAGTAGGACTGATGCCGAATACATATGATGAATATTAGTATCCTTTACCTCAAACACAACTAACTTACATTAATTAACTAACAAACTCTAATCTAGAGTGTGAATTTAATTGAGACTAACATTCTAATATATTTAAGTAGTTAGAAAATGACTTTGCTTCGGTTCGCCCTAGTCGTTTCTGTGACTAACATCCTTTCCTAACTAACCTTATCTGTTAAAGATGCAGGCAGAGCCTGGGCCCGCATGATGCTGAAATATTATTCGCTTTCAGATATAATTTGTTATTTGATTGTTGATATTTCAGGATTATGGTAACGTACCTAGGATCGCCGTTATGGCTGGCCTGTACGCCTCTATCATAACATATCATGTTAAGATTGTTGTTTATGCATAGTGATGCGGAAACTTTAATTTCTGGTGTTTTTAAGTTTCTTCTGACCGACCAAATGGCTTAGTGGTTAAAGCTTTGGCGTTTGGATCGGGAGGTACCGGGTTCGAATCCCGATAGGGGCAGGATGCAAAGGGAATTTTCATCAACAAATTACGATTTGTGATGAGAAGGAGCACATCTATGACCCCCTGTCGGAGTGCGGGGATCATGGGCCGACCCATCTTCCATGCCAGTACAGGCTGGCATGGAGCTATGCAATGTGCAGATGGTAATAAAAATCGGACCTATATCCGTACGTCCTCGAATTGGCCAATACAGGCGTAAAGCTAAGGACGTAAATAAGCGAACCGCGAAAGAGTTGGGAGAGCCTCGGCCACAGAACAATACAGGGAAAAGAAAAGAAAAAAAAAATTCTTCTGTGAACCTTAAGTTTTTGGAGTTTTTGTTGACATTTTGTGTATACATATGTGATTAGGAAATCTGAGTCTGAATTGGTTGCAGATTTGTAACATCTTGGATATGTTTGGGATGTGGTTGATGTATCTTTTTATGTTTAATGGCTTCTGGCTTTGATAGTTTGATGATGAGTTCCAAAACTTGGTTCATGATGAGTTTGCTGTACCTTCGTGATTTCTGGATTTGCGTATCATGAAGTGATAGAATTTTGATTTGATGATGTGCATCGTGATTTGAATTTATGAAACGGTTGAGTTTATGTGATACATTGAGGATTGTAATGATTGACTAATTCGATGAAGAATTTTGCTTATTGCGATAATGCTATGTGTATTTATGTATCTGTCGATTTGCTCGTTATGTAGTGGCTGGATCTGCTTGCTGATGATTTTAATTGTGTTCATTCGAATTTGTTTCAACTGTGTTTTTTTTCGGCTGGCGTGGTTGGGGGTGTTGTATATGTTAAGTTTATGTATGTAAATTTCGATTTACATAGCGAGGATTTACTGGTTTGATTTATCAATCTGTGTTGTGTTTTATCAATCTGTTGTTATGATGAACCATAACATTTTTGTGATTGATCTTGATGATTGTGTTGACTGGGGACTTAATATCGATTACTTTATAGGGGCCGAGCCACATTGGGTCTTGTTTGGGTCTCCTATTTTCGTTTTTTAGGTAGACATAATCATCTATATGAAAGTTTGTAGGGTTTAGGGTTTTGTCGTATTGGATTTTGGATTTATGTTTCTGATTGATAATGTTTCTTCTTGCTATCTCGTGAGCGATCTATAATTTAGATTTTAATTCGGTGACATAGTCGTCAAAATTGTAGATGGGTTCGGGTTCTCGCTTTATGGCACTAGGGATAAGTGCTGGTCGTCCTTAAACGAGTTCATGTGGAGTATAATTAGTTGAGTAATGGGGTGTCGTGTTATATACGAATGTGGCATAATGGCACATTTCATCCCAATTATTTCTGCTTACATCTGTAAAGGATCGTAAATATTCTTTGAGGGTATTGTGAGATTGTTCAAGAGCGCCATTACTCTCTGGATGATCTGCTGTAGTGGTAAGATGTTTAGTTTTAGAAGTTTGCAGAGTTCTTTGAATGTGTTGCTCATAAAATTACTGCCCTGGTCTGAGAGTATCTTTTGTGGTATGCCATATTTGGTTATATAGTATTCACATAAGGCTTTTACAACGGTGTTGGCTGTTTGATCTGGTATTGGAATGGCTCCCGAAAATTTTGATAACTCATCTTGAAAAGTTAAGAGATAATTGTTGCCTATTTCTGTGGTCGGTAAAGGTCCTACAATGTCGAATGCGACTCTTTGAAATGGATGGTCCGATGTGCTTGCGAATTGCAGGGGGGCTTTGGTTTTTCTGTGAGATTTGTTTCGTTTACATAGATGGCATCTACGGATGAATTTGTTAATGTCGATAAGCATCTTGGGCCAATAATACAGCATTCTTATGCGTTTGTAAGTGCGCCAAGTGCCAGCGTGACCGCCTAAGGGCAAGTTGTGGTACACTTCGAGTATTTGTTGTCGTTTCTTGAGGTCTATGATTACTTCGACTTTCCGGTTTTCATTGGGGTTTGAGTTGTGTGTTAATTGTTTCGGAGGGGGTTCATTTGTGTCAATGTTGTTGGTTGTGATTGAGTTATGATCCTTAATCAGTTTGGCTGCGGCTCTAGATAATGCATTTATCTGATTGCTATTTGTTTGATCGTTGCTAATCTGGTTGTCCTTTACTTGGTTGTGTTTTATTCTGCTTAACGCGTCGGCGTTTGTATTGGCCTTCCCGGATTTATGTAAGATCTCAAAGTTGTATTCAGAAAGCTTGAGATTCCATTTTAATATACGATCAGGTGTTTTGATTAGGTTGCCGGCTACTGGTTTGTGATCTGTAATTATGGTAAACTTTCGACCATATACATAAGGTCTAAAATTCTTAACTGCCCAGTAGATTGCGAGCATTTCCTTCTCGATAGTGCTGTAGTTTCGTTCAGATTTGCCTAGTGAACGACTAGCATAAGCTATCGGAAATTCTTATGATGGGTATATTTGGGATAGTACAGCGCCGAGGCTGTAGTCGCTTGCGTCTGTCGTTAATACAATCGGTATGTTCATGTCGGGATATTTTAGAATTGGTAGTTGGGTTAACCGATGTTTTAAGGTATTTAAAGCGTGTGTACATTGTTCTGAAAATATGAAGGGGTGCCTTTTCTAGTTAGTTTGGTGAGTGGCTCTGCAATTTCGAAAAACTTTGGTATGAATCTTCTATAGTAATTCGCAAGGCCTAAAAATGATTGAGTTTCTCTGATATTTTTGGGTGCGGGGAAATCCTGAACTGCTTTGACTGTAGATGGGTTTAATTTGATGCCTGAGGGAGATATTACGTGACCTAAAAAAGTGATTTCCTGTCGTAAAAATTGGCACTTCGTACTTTGGAGTTTAAGGTTGTTTTGCCTGCAAATGTCGAATACTTCTTTAAGTTTAGCGTTATGGTCTCTTAAATTTTTACAGTGAATTATGATGTCGTCTAAGTATATGAATCCTTTAATGCCTTTAAAACCTCGTGGAATGTGATTTATAGTTCTCTGAAAGGTTGCTTGTGAGTTTTTTTTAGGCCGAATGGCATTCTGGTAAATTCGAAATGACCATAATCGGTACTGAAAGCGGTTTTGTGAGAGTCGTACGGGTTCATTTCAACTTGATGATATCCACTGGCCATGTCCAATGTGGAAAAGTACTGAGCATGTCCAAGTTTATCTAGAATATCATTGATATTTGGTAATGGAAATGAATCGCCTATCGGGATACCGCCCGGTCCTGGTTTTTTAGGTACAGCTAAAAGTGGGCTGTTAAATGGAACTGTACTTGGTAGTGTTTTACCGTCTGTGAGCATTTCTTTTACTTGCTTGTTGATTTCATCTTTATGTGTTTGAGGGAGTCTGTATCTTTGTATATGAATAGATTTAGAGTCAGTATAGAGGTTTATGTTGTGTTGAACTCCTTTAATACTGGTTAATCTATCACCTTGCTATAAAGAAGATGTCTTCATATTGTAGACATAGTGTACTAGTAAGTATTGACATATTTTCCTCAACGTTATTGGATGAGTCTAAACTTTCAGAAATTGTTTGGGTGATTTGTTTTTGCCTATCTGTGTTATAGATTTGTTCGGCATAGTATTTGAAATCATTTGGTATTTATTCTAGGATTGGCTCGAAGTTGGTTAATGTTGCATTTTCCGTTAAGGTGTTGGCAATCATGATCTTGGCTTTCATGTTGTGTGGTTGAAGTAATATGTGAGGTACAAAAATTCCGTTTTTGATTTCATTTGCTTGGCATATGCAAGGTTCGTTTGAAGGGGTTGAAATTTCGACTATGGTTTCACTACGTGCTGGGAGGATGATTTGTGTTAACGGTTGATTTGAGAATGGTATGAGTGAGTCTAGGATTCTTATTTTATTGATACTGTAAAGTATATCTATCTTGAATTTGGTGAAGAAATCTCTTCCAATTATTCCATTTTCAGTTATGGGGAAATCGTTTGGTACTGTATAGAAATTATGTTTGATGGTTAGATTTGGTTGTAGCTTGAGTTCTAAAATTAAGGATCCATTTGTTTGTATGGAACCTTTGCCTATTCCTGTTAGTTTGATTGTGTCTCGGGTATTGACATCGAGATTTTCTACATATCTTATTTTTATGAGCGAAACGTCGGCTCCTGAGTCTAATAGAAGGCATGGTTTTATTTCGTTTATAATGGCGATAAGGTATTTCTACTGGTCTTATATCTTGACATTAAGTTTATCGTCGTAGGATTTTCGGGGTGTAAAAGGTTTTTTAAGATATTTTCTTCGATTTCATCGAATTCGTGGTCTAGTAGATTATGTTTGTCTAATTTTATTGAATTATCTATTTGATCTATTGAGTTTGAGTTCGAGTGAATGTTTGTTGAATATAATAGATTGTTGAATATAATAGTTTGGGTATTAGAGTCTGAATTCGTAAAGTTTTCTGATGGGTGGTTTTTGGTATTGAAACTTAGGTTATGAGTGTTTGGATTGTTAGATTCATTAGCTAAATTTGTTGAAGGGGTATCTGGATTTGTAAGATTGTTTATTTGATGTGATGTGTCTTGGATTTGGTAGTTCACATTGACTAGTGATGGGGTAATTTGGCATGTATGGTTTTTGTTATTTACTGGATTATCAAAGTTTGGGCTTATAAGGTTTACTGGTGATTGATATGATTACTGTTTGATTTTCGTATCATAAATTAGATTATGGGTGTTTGGACTTGATTGTTTATTAACAAAATTGGATGAGGGAGCGGTTGGGTTCGGTATAGGATTGTTGGCTTGATTTGGAAATTCATTGATTTCATTATTATGAGGTTCGTTTGCTTATTATCGTCTGGGCTCGTTTGCTTATTATCTAGATATGTTTGAAAGGGTTTTGAATTTTAATAATTGTTTTGTGGTAGATTTGACAATTGGTTGATTGTATTAAGAGCGTCTGGGCTCGTTTGCTTATAAACTAAATATGTTGGAGCGGCGTCTGGGCCTGATTGATTGTTTGATAATTGGTTGATTGTGTTATGAGCGTCTGGGCTCGTTTGCTTATAAACTAAATTTTTTGTAGTGGCGACCGGGCCTGATTGATTGTATCATAAATGATTTATATTATGAGCGTCTGGGCTCGTATGCTTATAAACTAAATTTTTTGTAATGGCGACTGGGCCTGATTGATTATTTGATAAATGATTTGATGATTGATTGAATAGGTTTTGAGTGGCTGGGCTCTTTTGCTTATGAATTAAGTATGATGAAGGGATGGTTGGTAAATTATTTGGTGATTGATTGGTTAATGGGTTGTCATTTGGATGATGGGTGTTTAAGTTTGGTTGGTGTTTAGCGGTTAGTTTTCGAGGATAGTTTTCTGTGTGGTTTATGTGGGATTCGTGGGTTTCGAGATTCGACTCGTAATGGTTTGATGTGTGGCGATTCTGTAGATATGTATTGGGAATGACGCCCATTTGGAGAGAATGTATGTACTCGGTTTCGGGATGATTTAGTGTTGGATAAGGTTGTAGGGGATCCGGTTGCAGTGTCTCTTCGATTACTGGTCGGATCCGTTGGAGTTTCTCTGGTTATAATGTTCTGCTTGTTCTGGATTTTGAATTGATTGCGGGTATATCATATTGATATGCATGCTTTTAAATTTGTCGGATAGGTCTATAGTATCAGGAAGTGCGGATGGACGGAATTGGTTATTGGTTGGGTTATAGTTTTTGTTTAAGAATTTGCTGCGACATTCGACGAATGTGTGACTTGTAGTTACTTTACAGTGAGAACAGAACTTTGGTGTGGGTCTATGTGTTTGAGGGTTTCTTTCTTGAATGTGTTGGATGTTGCACTGAAGCGAAATGATTCCGGTTTTGTTGCTGTTTGAATGGAGTTGACTGGTTGAATTGTTGTTTCTGTTGTATCGGCGGTGAATATTGTCTGATGGAGATTTGTGGTCGATTTTGGTTGTAATATGAGTTTTTAGGTTGATACATTTGATTCTGGGTTGCGGCACGCATTTTTTCGATGATTTCTGTTTCGTTAATGATGTCTTCTATGTTTTGGGCTGTTGAGATGATTATTTTTTCTCTTAGTATTGTGTTATTCAGTCCTGTTTTGAATGTTTGCACATAATTTATTTCTAGTAGTTCTGCATATGATGGGTCGATTTGATTCAATTTAAATTTTGGTTTGAATCCTGGCTTATACTGTTCTAAGGCTTCTAATAATCTGTATCCGTAGTTGCGTGTTGTTTCGCCGTAACTCTGTCGTAGGGTTGTGTATTCTTTTTCTAATTCGGTCAAAGAATATGTTTTAGTGTACATTTTGTTGAGTAGTTCTCGAAGTGTCGGGTAACCATCTATGCTCCGTTTGGAGATTCGTGTGAATGCCTCACCGGTTAGTCTTAGTTTTATTAGGGTGTTACATGTATTCTTCTCGGCTCCCGTGTTTATTCTTTTGTATATATTATCGGCTGTGGCTGTGAATCTGAATAAATCGTCGGTTCGTCTAGTTGAGTTTTCGCCACTGAATTCTGGGACTGAGCTTGAGATGTTTTGTTGAATCTGTTGTGTTTGTAGTTGTGCCATTTTTGTTGTTGGTTCTGTGGTTTTAATTGGGATCAAATTTGTTTCGAGTGGTTTTTGCGTTGATACTGGTGCTATAGCTGGTGATTTGATTGGGGTTTGATTTTGTGATGGGTTTTGTTGTAAGTTTTTGGTGCTGTTGATGTTGTGGCAATTTGGTTTTCTGTTGACATTTTTGGTGATGGTGGGAGAGGTGATGGAGGTGGTGGTGCAACTATTGGTCTTTGTTGAGTATCAATCAGCTTAGATTCGTTTGATTTTGATTTATGAGTTGGTGGGGTTTGAGGTCTAGAATTACTTGGTTTTGGTGAAAGGATTGTTGGTGTATGTGATCTTGAGGTTGTTTGGGATCGGGTACGTCCTAAGTTTGTTCTGTCTGGGGATCTAGTGATTAGGGTTGATTTGGTATGGAACGGTGACTGTGTATCACTCATAAGTTTTCTGTGTATGATTCATCTGTTTGAATCGGTTTGAGATTTTGAGATTTTAGCTTAATGCTAATTCGCTACAGGTGCGAATGCTACAGCGCCAAATATTATATATTGTAGTTTATGATGAGAAATGTGATACAGGCATCGAATAATATTGGGATAGTTCTGTGGATTGAATACTTACCAGTTAATTTATTAAAATTTCCACATTTAAATAAGTTGATATTGTTTTTTATTAATAAATTAAATTCACTATGATAATTATAACTTATAACATTAAAATGACTTATTATATAACTGATCTTGTAAAATGACTCTTTATATAACTGATCTTATATCAGGTCACAAAAATGACTGCCATTAATAACTAATTATCACAGCTTATATAATGGGTATTTTGAGGAAGTACCCATTTTGTTTATCTTATAGTTAAAAATATAAATCTTAAAACTAAGTAGTATTTTGTTTAACCAAAATACGGAAATTTATCTATGCGGAAGTGTGTTATGAAATGTATGTTTTATTATGAAATACGGTAATACGTAAAAGAACGCGGAAATGTGTATATGGAAATCTTGAATGGTTTTGTTATGAAATTTTAATCTTATATCTGTAATTTTGACATCTTAACTATACTTTACAAAATTTAGTTATCTTAATGGGTTAATTTACTCTGTGATTCATATCAATCTTAAATTTCATCGATGTGATATGAATTTACAAATGTTCATCTTAAATCTAATTGTGTTATATCGTTTGATAATTGTGTCTTGGCTAATATCCGTAATTGTTTTATTAAGCCTTAATGTATGCTTTTTTAGTACATATTTATATTTTTATATTGTATTGGCTTATACTAGTGTCATCTATTGAGTTATTCTTACTCTTAAATGCTTCTTTTCAGTATGGCATGATCAATTGATCATCTACTGGTTTTGTATTATATTTTTGTTGTAACAATAATTACTATAATTACTCGAATTTTTTGAAAATTTCTTAAGAAATTCAAATAAAACATGATTTGACGTTATATATAGCGCATTTACTTCTGTATCAATAAATTGTTCTTCGAAGGCTGTGGCCAGCTGAATTTCAGGATAAAACAATCCGATTGTTTGATTGTCTGTCCAATTTGATTTAATTCTAATTCGTTGAAAGAATTTATGTTTAATTTAATATGATTAGCTAATTTATTGTACGTCTGTGCGATTGCATGGTATTCAATTGCTTCCTTTGATTTTAAATCGGGAAACAAAACCTTGGGTGACAAAACAGCATGGGACGATGTTGTATTTTCGAATATGGAAGCAATAGGCTTAAAACGTATTTCATTTACTTTTATTATATTACTGGGAGCGAAAGTTACATCTGGAACAGGTACATTTGTCACAGAATTAATGCAAATCTGACTTTCAACCTCCCCACTTTTAGTAACCGGTGCAACTACTTCATCACCATCTATTGGATCATTCATTTTCTGTAAATAAATCGTTGTTGATTATACTTCATTGAATAAACACAAAGAATATTCTTATCGTAAAATTGGGTTAGTATTTTTTAAAGTTTAGAAGTTCTGGTTTAAAAAAACTAATATAATGTTAAGAAAGTAACCGAATTAATAAAATTCGATATTAAAAATAATAAACAATAAAATTTGTGATTCTCAGTATAATGCGGAACAGCTGATTTTGATGTTAGAAGCGCAAACTGTTAAGATCAATAGATTTAAACTTAATTTTAATTTAATATTTACGGTAAAACGGTAACAAATCAACTATAGTATAAGTTACACAAATATTTAGTTTATGATTATTAAAAAATACGTTTTATTTTAAGAAAATTACCTTCAGTTTACGTTTCTCCATTGTAGCCATTTTGATTTATTATTTATGTAACATAAATTTTTTGATTGTTTTAGGTTATAGAGGGACTTGTCAAAATTTTCCCCTCACATGTTTTATAGTAGAGTACTTTTTACGTATTTGTCCAAATTAAAAAAACTAAATAAAACAAAACTATTCCCGCCATTTTAAAAATAATATTTATTTTTTTTAATAATTTGTAGAATGTAAAATACATCTTCAATTATTAAGCATTACGACTTTTCATTTTGTTTAAATTATTTTTAGGTTATGTTTCTATCTCAGCAAAAAAATGCCCCTACATGTTCTACTATAAAAAAAAAAATTTGTCTCAGTCACTCTCATGTAGATATTTTATTCTTGTCTCTTTTTAATTTTTGTACAAAATCTTGTGATTTTGAATGGAATAGCGCTATAACAGAACTAACCGTTGAGAGGTGTATATGGCACATATAATGTGTTCCCTTTCTGATTTCGCACAGTTTATATTTCAATATGATCACGTCATTATATCTCATTTATACACATAGAGGTTCGATGGTATTAAAATTAGTCCCGCTCTAACCCTCGTTGATAGTTACCTATATACAAATATTATATATCATATATTGTGTTGGTTACACTGTAAATATGATTTTTTTTCCATTTTTTGTTTGTTGCTGCACCAACACATTTATATATACTTATAACGGGTGATTTTTTAAGAGCTTGAGAACTTTTTTTTAAAAAAAAACGCATAAAATTTGCAAAATCTCATCGGTTCTTTATTTGAAACGTTAGATTGGTCCATGACATTTACTTTTTGAAGATAATTTCATTTAAATGTTGACCGCGGCTGCGTCTTAGGTGGTCCATTCGGAAAGTCCAATTTTGGGCAACTTTTTCGAGCATTTCGGCCGGAATAGCCCGAATTTCTTCGGAAATGTTGTCTTCCAAAACTGGAATAGTTGCTGGCTTATTTCTGTAGACTTTAGACTTGACCTAGCCCCACAAAAAATAGTCTAAAGGCGTCAAATCGCATGATCTTGGTGCCCAACTTACCGGGCCATTTCTTGAGATGAATTGTTCTCCGAAGTTTTCCCTCAAAATGGCCATAGAATCGCGAGCTGTGTGGCATGTAGCGCCATCTTGTTGAAACCACATGTCAACTAAGTTCAGTTCTTCCATTTTTGGCAACAAAAAGTTTGTTAGCATCGAACGATAGCGATCGCCATTCACCGTAACGTTGCGTCCAACAGCATCTTTGAAAAAATACGGTCCAATGATTCCACCAGCGTACAAACCACACCAAACAGTGCATTTTTCGGGATGCATGGGCAGTTCTTGAACGGCTTCTGGTTGCTCTTCACTCCAAATGCGGCAATTTTGCTTATTTACGTAGCCATTCAACCAGAAATGAGCCTCATCGCTGAACAAAATTTGTCGATAAAAAAGCGGATTTTCTGCCAACTTTTCTAGGGCCCTTTCACTGAAAATTCGACGTTGTGGCAGATCGTTCGGCTTCAGTTCTTGCAATGTCAAAGCATACTGAGCATCTTTCTCTTTGACACCTTGTCTGAAATCCCGCGTGATCTGTCAAATACTAATGCATGAAAATCCTAACCACAAAAAAATCACCCTTTAGTTATTCAAAAAAAAAAATTACCAATCCATCTTTAGTTAGTATTGTTTATTTCATATGTGTGGAGTTAGCAGGACATATTTAAGTATATTATGTACGTACGTATGTATATCTCTTGCATCAAAATCTACTTAAATATAAGTCCTGCTCTAACGCTCATTGACAGATACCTACATAAAAAAACTACCAAAGAGTGTGTTGGATACACTAACAATGCAATGTAAATTTGAATTTTTTTTTTCATTTTTGTTCGTTTCTACACCTACACATTTATACTTAGTTTTTTTTTTTAAAAATTACAATGGAAAAAAATTACCAATACATCTTTAGTTAGTTATTGTTTATTTCATTTGTGTTGAGTTAGCAGGACTTATATTTAAGTAGATTTTGCTCGCATAGAAAACTAATAAAAACAAATTGTTGGTTATCTGTTAGTACCTTTGGTGTAACATTTTATTTATTTTAAAATTTTTGATTTATTTCAATTTGAAGAAGCTTAAAGATTGTTTTTTTTTTCAAAACTGTTGATTATTTATTTAAAAATTATATCAAAAAACTAAACGTATCCTTATTTAAGTTAATATTTGTCACTTTTAACACTATGTGCCGTTAGTACTTGGCGAAACACATTAACACTTAATAAACACATTAAAACACTTGCTTATTATTTCGCAAGAAACTTTTTTTTTCCAAAATGTTTAAAAAATTACTCGATTAATTTCGACTTGTTAGGTCATCATCAGGAGTATCTAGATCTACTGATTGGTAAAAATAAAAATTTAGTTAAGCAAAAGAAAATAAAAGAAGGAGGGACAAAAAATAGGCAATAAAAATTAATTTATTGATCGTTCCAACCATCTGTTGTTTACACGGAAAAATTACTAACACCATTTCCAACACCAAATCACAAAAAACTTATTTAAAAAAACAAGAAAACGACCACACGTTGGTCTCGCTAAAAACTGACTGTCTCAAAATAAAGAAAAAATGTTGTACCTCTTTTTGAGTTTCGTAGGAAACTTTTTGCGATCACATCTTTGCGATTTTTGCGATTGTGATTTCCTACGAAAATTGTACACCAACGTGACATCGCTTTTGCTGAATCGATCCACGCGAAAATATTTTTTCTTTGATACGAGTACATCCGTTGAGCAAGTTCGAACAACAACAACCACAATGCTTTTCAATATTTGCATCGGTCATTGTAATTTACCTAGTAAAAGAGAACAAATACATTTGTTATGTACATAGGCAACGTAATCAAATTACGTTCATGTACATACGAGTATTTACGTTTACTTAATTGTGGCACATATGAAAAATTCTAAGGAGAATGAATCATATGATACCACTATAAATAAATGCAAAAGAGAAATGTAGAAAGCCGGCATGACGAGTGTATGAATGGGATGTAGTTGAAGATATTATCTTCGAGGTCATGCCGATGAGGAAGTAGATTTTGTTGGAATGGGTTGATAACGGAATTAGGTTTAATTCCGTTACATAATTTACGATAAACCAACCGTTCGTATTAATCGTAAACAAAATCAACTTTAAGAAGCTTTTGTTGTTATTTTTTATAAAATAGAAGAAATTTTTATTAAGGTAGTGTAGAAGCCTACAATCGTTGTACGTTCAATTTCAATCAAATGCTAAAGGAATCTCGCCAAGAATTTATCAAATTTTCTAATTTACTTCTATTAAAAGATTTTATTAATCAATTTATGATATAAAAAGCTTTGTTTTTTATTCAATCTTAATTTGTTTGCATAAAATTCCCTTGAGAAAGACAGAACATAACGTTGTAACCTCGACTATAAATAAAATTGTTAAGCCTATTCCAATCAAAATTCAAATCAATCAAATTCAAATTTTATTAATCGTTACTGACTTTAAATATCGATGGGTCTTGAAAATGTCAATAATTTTTGTTTGTGAAATTCAAAAATCGGTAAAGATTAAAATTTTAACCGGAAGACATGCTTCGTAACATCAAAGTAAATAGGAAATTTTTTGTTTGAAGGATGTCGAAGGGACAACAACTGATAAAAATTGTTGAAATAGCTTCTACGTCTTATCTCAATCTCTCTAGATTTTACAACCTATGAATGGATTGTACAGCCTGGACTTTCATCCTACTACAGTCTCGAGTCACCGACCATTTTCGATATGCTATTATACATAGGTCTTCCTCCACGAAGTACACCGGCTGGTTGTTATTGGAACACTTTATTTATCATGCGTTGTTGTGGATACACTCCAACGTGGTTCATATGATCCGATATTCAGTTTTCGCAAATTTATAATGGAACCAAAGATGTAACAAATGACCTTCCTTTCAAAAATAGATAACATTCTGCAGTCATTAGAGGTCAGGGCCCAGCTCTCGCTTCCGGAAGCCAGCACACATCTTATGAATACTTTATAAAGGGCGAGCCCGCACGACTGAGATAGACGTTTAAAACGCAAAAACATTGATTGAGCGTAGAAAACTATGTGTATGGCAGCAATACAGGCTTTAATTGATTGTGCAGCCTCTAGGTTCCTGTGGTTGATTTCTCGTCGTCATGGTGAAACATTGGATGATTCTGGTAAGTCAACACTTTGTAGAAAGTGTTCAATGGAGCTTTGCGATAATAGTTCCCACATTTAAGACGGTCGCCATGGCAACACTTCTTGGTTTCAAATAGCGATGATGAAATGGTACAGATTTGATGCAAGAGTAGTGCCTCCGAGCTGAATAATTTCTACGGGATTCCGTTAAAACTGGGTGTCTTTCCATTTTTCAAGCTACTAATAGCTACTTGCATTGCTGTGGGATATTCGAGAAAGACTTCTTGTTCTAATGTATTAATTATTCTAATGAGAGTCTGTTCGTCATTCTTATTTAGCATATTTTGGAAATAGATTTGTCATACTGAGAGAACATCAGCTACCTTTGTTTTCAGTTCCCCATTCCGGGTTTTGATAGCTCTACTCCTTGGGTGGAAGTCTTAATTAAGATTCTTGGCATTAATAAAAAAGTCTCTTGGATTTATTGGTTCCGCATGGAAGCTGATGATTTCGACGCATGATCTCATATGTTCGCGCTTCGTCTGTATTTAGTTGTAGCTTGCCTAGCACAGGAGTGCTTCGATCTTTGCGAGCCAACCATCTTTCGCGAAGTGAACTATGGGCAGTTATGTTTTATCTTCTAAAACATCGACATTCCATCGACCAGTCTTTAGTGTTGCAACTTTATGCCAAAATTCAATCCGCAAGGCTAAACTGTTGCTTCAGACTGATGACCGGAATATGTTGTAGTGTTCAACTTTTTATTATATTTTTTGCAAGCTAATATGCAATATAAAATTTACTAAAAATAAATTGTCTTGCCTACCTGATACCCTACCTTCTTGTAAAATTCAATTTTATTATCAGGATGTCCAAGTAAAATAAAATAATACAATTGCAAATAAATTTAGGAAATTTAATAAAATTTGCGTAATTAATTTGACAGAATTTTTTTTCTTTTACAACTTTTGTTATGTTCTTTAGTATTTTTTTTTCGTCTCCATTTAAAAGTAACCATTTACAGTTTTTGCGAAGTAAAACTAATAAATAAAATTTTATTAATTTACTTAAATGATTAAAGCACACATCTTTCTCGTCTGCGGTAAAAACAGTGGAAATTTGTTTTTTATTTTTACCAAACACACTTAAACATTCAAATCCATATTAATAATATCTGCGACGATTATTAATATGGATTTGGTTTTTAAAATCGCTCGTCCGAAGGGGCTTTAACCCCCAAATTTTAATTTGCCTTTTCAAAAAATTTTTCATTCACAAAAGTGTATTGAATACTCATTTCCAAATCAGATTTTGATAGTTTTTAATGCATATTTTGCATTCGATTTTTTGATGAACACAATAGGCTGCATAATACGAAACTGCATTAGAGGTTAGTACAGTTAATTCGTTTTCTTTTAATAGATGATCTAACCCCTCTAATGATCTAAATTCTTCTGCTTCAATATGTTTGAGGCTTGCGTTATAATCGGCCTTAAAAGTTTTCCAATCTAACTTTAAATTTTCTGCATCATCGGGCAAATAATTCGAATGCGTTGAGTTGAATAGAATTTTAGTAACAAGTATATTGGCGAAATGCATGCCGATATCATAGCTTGAAGGCATACAATTGTAACCTCCTTTTTCTCTTAGTATTAAAAAAAAAATTCCAAGCAATCCTGATTCGTTTTTCCGGTTAGTAAGAATTCCACATTATAAATTTCATTTATATGTTTAATTAAACCTAATTGAGCACTAATAGTTAACTGGAGTCCTTTAAGAAACTTAAAATAATTCTCGTTCTGTGTTATAATTTTAATATTTTTAAAAATTGTATGCTTTGCTCCAAATAATTATAAGTTTTGCTACTTATTCTAAGTGGTTGCTCGAAGGGATTTTTTGATAAAAAGCTCCGACAGTTTAAGCAATCAAAACTATTATTGAATTGCTCAATAACTTTGGCTGTAGGTATCACATAATTTAAATAATCTTTAAAAATTGATGGTGAGGTTTTAAGTGCCGCTCGTAGAGCGCTGGAAACTGTGTTGCTTAATATTTGAACTGCCAAATTTACACTCAATTTTTGGAAAATTATTTGGGCTCATGTGATATTTGGTAATTTTTGGAAGTAAATGTGTGTTCTTTATGTGTTGATTTTTTTCAAATTCATAAATTTCTTTAACAACATTAAAATCAGTTGTTCCATAGTCCACACATGAACGCATTACGGACCGATTTTAGTAGATGAGGTGGATATCATTTATGGGTGGATATCAAAAATATCATTTATTTGAAAGGAGATTTTTTTAAGAAATACAATTTGTTTAATATTAGTTTCGAGTATTCATTGAAAACGTGTTAATTTTTATACAAACGTGTTGCAGAATCGTATGCATAGGTTCTCAGTAGGAAAAATCGAAAAAAATAATATCGTTATTACAGCGCCATCTATCATGAATCGAAAAAATTGTTCCAAAGAAATTCTACGTACTTTAAGCCGTAGAATCCGAATCTGCAATAAAGAATAGGGGTTCCTATTTTAATTTCAAAGTTACCCTCCGCCCAACCTACAAGAAGGGGAGGAGAGATACTAATATTAGCACTTATGTATATATTTGAATTTTTGACTCATAGATGGAAAATTTATAAGAATCCCAACAATCAGTTTCGAACGGATGAGATTATTGATTTGAAAAAATCTGTCTGCTCATCAGGTCGCGACGACTGATGTTGTATTACTTACATTGGAATATTGTCTATATATATCTACAATTATTTGAGCAGCACGACAATTTTAGCAGGTAGCGAAATAAGTAATACCAATGTAACAAATTTCTGTAAGAGCCCTTCCATTCCATACAAGTATGCGATTTTTTTGAGCCATGCGATATTTGTTCTACAATATTTTTTCTAATCAGAAATCTTGGCAAAGATAGATGTGCTGACGAATACAAATTTAAAGTTTGCAGAACGAATTGAAAAACGTGTTTTGAACTTTATTTCCAAAACTCATGAATCAAATCAGAAAAATTATCATCTAACCATAAAACCGATTATAAAGCAAATAATATTAGAAAATCACATACTCGAACAAAAAACACTCGAACTAAACTAAACAGTGATTAAAAGGAACACAACTACGACCCCCTATCGGCGTGCAAAACTCATGGGCCGACCCATCTTCCGTGTCCAGTACTATAGGCTATGCAATGAGCAGATGGTAACTTAAATCGGTTCTATAGCCGTACGTCTTCGAGTTGCGTAAAGTAAGACGGGAAAAGTTAACCGCGAAAGAGCAGGGAGTGCTTCAGCCCCAGAAAAGATTGCATGGATTAATAAAAATAAAAAAACTAAACAGTTAAATAGTTTTGTTTTTAAATTGTTAATGTCCAGTCGTTCAAATCTTAATAAATACATACATTATAACATTGTTTTAACAATTTTGGCGGTAAAATTTAGCAGGCTGTTTGGGTTAGATCTGCGCCAATAATTTTCGGCATTTCCTTATTCAAATAATCTTCCAATTTTCGTGGTACCCTATTATACGGAACAGCATTTTTCCTCAAGCAAGTGTGTACTAAAATTTTTCCACCCTTTGAAAAATCCACCCCATCTCGTAGGTGACGATCAATATCTAAAGATTTTCAAATAACAATGCACCATTAAGTTTCTAAGCACCTAACTTTATAAATTGAATTTTCGGAAATGTGTTATGTTCTACACCTTTATAAACCAATGCAGTAATAAATAACCTAAATCGTTAGCCAGGTTTGGTCTTCCGTCTCGAGCGGCACTATGGTTGATCGATGCTTTTAATATTGGGACAGCCATTTAACGATTCCATTCCACTTTCGTAAATTGGTTCAAAAATTATTTCCCGTATACCACGTCGCGTATATTACCGCCTGCCATAGAATCAACAGCTCGCGTGATTTGCATATCGGCAAATAAGCATACACCTGTAGCATCCATAACTTTAATCATAGGTCTTTAAAAGCTGCTTGAGTATAGATACTACGCCGTTGTCGAAGTAATCCACTTCCAGGAATTAGTCATAGAACCCGGAAAATCGGAACAGCTTCAAAGAATTTTTCAAATTTCAATTCTAGTTGGAATCGAGTTCATCAAGATACGAGTTCAAATAAAATATGGTTATGTATCGGCTTCATTGATAGTCATAACGTCGTACGAAGCTATATTCGCTGCTATGAAAGAAATTATTTTCGTAAAGAATTTGTTCTGCACATCTTTGTAAAGGGTACTGTTACAACCTTCATTATACCGAAGTTTAACATCCACTTCTGAAGCAACAGGGTGGTGTACAGATTTGGCGGTAATTGAAAAACTTTCTTTGTAACATGTAAAGATTTTTTTTATATAGTTTGTTAAATTTTAATTTTTAATATTAAAAATTGTAATTTATAATAAGACGCGAAATATAAATAATTTGTAATCATTTTGGTTTTTCGATAAATAATGTTTTTTCATTTAAAGGATCCGATCACATCAAATAAAAACAAAATCAAAGAAATCATAGAATTTTTCTGATTTCTAACAGAAACAATAATTTTCGAGATTGTCTACATTTTCTATATTGTCGACGTTATTTTTCTAATTGTCGTTATTGTTTTAAATGTATGTAACATTCTCTACACATGTAGAACATTATCTACACGGTGTAGACAATACGACACAACACTGGTAAGCAGTGAAGTGCTGCTGGGCCAGGCCATGAGTCGTCGTCCGAAACAAGTGGTAGTCGGAAATAGCAATGTCTGGTGAATACGGCGGCTGTGGTAAAACGCGCCTCCAATGTTTCCTTGACGACTCTTGCAACATGTGGCCGAGCGTTGTCATGCTGAAAGATCACTTTGTAATGTCTTTTGGCATATTGTGGGCGTCAATCCTTGGCTTAATTGCATCAATTGTTGTTGATAATGTTCTCGTTTCAGCACAGCATTAGCTTCTTGCCATGAATATAAGGTTTAAAGGTTGAAGTTAATGCATAACCGGGCTTACTCCACGGTTTTCCGCACTTTGGGTTGTCGAAGTGGATCCACTTTTCGTCCCCCGTTGCGATTCGATGCAAAAAAACCCTTCCCATTTTGCCTTTGGAGCAGTTGTTCGCACGTGAGAAAACGGCGTTCGACGTCTGTTAGCTTTAGTTCATACGAAATCCAATTTCCTTATTTTTGCCCCATACCCATGATCTTGAGACGGGTTTGAATAGCTTGTTGAGTCACTCCCAAAGTTTTAGAGCGAAGGAGAGACTCTTTTTGAGTTTGGCATGTATCATCATCCAATAACGCCTCCAACTCACCGTATTCAAACTTTGTTTACTCACATGTTTTAAAGGTGGAGCATGTTCCCCATATGCTTCACTCAAAAATCGATGTCCATCAGCTGCAATTTTCTTCGTAAACACAATTAGCGGAAAGCGCTGCTTTTTCTCTGTAAAAAAGCAGCGCTTTCCGCTAATTGTGTTTGGTAAAAAATTATGTTGTTTATACTTCAGCGAAATGACACATACTGATTTTTAGAGGCAAATCATGACGCTTTAAAATGAATATAGATACAAGATGGCCCGATGTGATTTAATACTCGTTACGTCATCTTTTGTAAATCCCTCAAAACTTATTTCTACCCTCAATAACAATAATTTCCATAAAATTTTAATATCTCGAGATTTAGTATTTTCTACACCAATGTCAATTTGGATTTTTGGATTAGCTTAAGAAATCGGATAGTCTTAATCCTAGACCATTCTGAAAATCATACTGATATATGTTCATAAACTCATAAAAAAAAAAAATCATACTGATATATGTTCAAATCTTATTAAAAATTCCATCATATTTTAAAATGATGTGGAAGACTGATATTACTCTCAGCAGAATCATTAGACTATCAGTTTAAATCTAGGTAATTCGTGAAATGATGTTGAGACTTTGGTGATAAACATAATAGATCTCAAGATATTTTTTTTTCTAAATAAAACCCAAAATTGTTAGGTACACTACAATTTAAACAGATAACGTATTTCATTTGTTTTTTCTTGCAGAAAATATTTGGCGAGCAAGAAAGACTCAGAATTTTAATCTATACCATGGAAAATATTACAATAATTCCCCACAGTATACGAGCACTGAAAAATATCGACCAAAACCAAGAGAGATAAATGATTTTTCAACAGCACATTTACCAAAATATCAAAAAATTCCTACTGTAATCGAGGTGACGCCAGGCCAAACAGCAATACTATCTTGTGTAGTATCAAATTTAGGCGATCGAATAGTTAGCTGCAATTCGTGCACGTTGTGAATACCACATTTTATCTCAAATTTTTGTTTACAGGTATCATGGATTAGATCACATGATCTTCAAATTCTAATATCGGGTGTAATAACATTTACAGCGGATCCCCGATTTTTATCAGAACATCCTCACAAGGGAAATTCAAATTGGGGACTCCAAATTCAAAATACAAAATATGCAGATAGCGGGAATTATGAGTGTCAAATTAATACTGAACCTAAAATGAAAAATAATGTCACGCTTATCGTTCGAGGTAAGAGATTATAAAAAAATTATTGTTTTTTGTTTGCCCTTTAGAGAAATGATATAAAATTATACTATATCGGCAATCAGTTTTGCCGTGCTCGTGATTTGGTTATAAACGTTAAAAAAACGTTTTATGGGTAGGGGGATATATCCTCATCAAAAACCCAAAATGTTTAGTTTAAAAATGTTCATATATTTTTACATATTAATGTAATTTATTTATACAAAATAGAACCACAGCTAATGGATATACCCTATATGGGCACGATGATTATGGGCCCACGCGAGCAAACTGTTAAAAATGGAACAACCGTAACATTCACTTGTACGTCATCGTACTCAAATATTAACAGTATTCCAAATAGTAATATAAGTACAAGAGAAATAGTTTGGATAAAGGATAACGAAGTGATAAGCTATCACGCATCTCGTGGAGGGATCAATATCTATATCGAATGGAGTATAACATCTGTTAAAAGTACATTAACATTGGCAGCCGTAACACCGAGCGACGCAGGCGAATATATTTGTCGAACGTCCGACCAGAGTAAAGATAAAATCGTTTTAGTTGTCGTTTATGGGGCGAAGTTTGACAAAAATCGTAACTTAATTTCACAATCAAAATCGGTACACGATTCTTTATTTGTATACAGTTATATTAGTCTTATATATTTTCTTTTAATAAATGTTCTTATAATAAAATGAAGCTTAAGCTAGATATTTAATTAATATTTTATTTATCTACAGTTGCTTTTTAAGTAACCTGAGACTTGCAGAAATGCTTCGATCCAAGGTTTTCATTCTTGGCCTACTTATTGAAATAGTTTTAGGACTAGTGCTCATATAAAAAATTGGTGGTTATCTGTAGTTTTGAAATAAATGACTGTTATTGGGTTTTTTACATCTACGAGTACATCAAATTTTTGATTGTCTGTTTGTTCGCACCAGTTTCGTTATCAGAACAAAAGTCCCTCAAGCGATATCCCATGAAAGGATTTAGCCGCATCACTAGTGAGGTTAAATCAGTTTATTTTTTGATTAATGTGTGATTGGTCGTTTGAATTCTAGGTACCAAAGCTGTGGAAGGGGCATACTACTGATGAGGAATTCTGGACTGCCGGAAGGGGGGAAAATCCTCTCGTTTTCCTTCCATTTTTTAATGATTCTAATGCTGCTGTCATGCTGTCATCCAAATTTAACCTAATCCAAGCAATGGCGTTGATGTTGAAATTTTTGACGCATTATATATCGGTTTGACGGTTGATGGCTATCGTTGGTGGCTATCGTCGGAGGTCATGCTGCCATCCAAATTTAAACTAATCCAAGCAATGGATACTTGGCGTTGATGTTGAAGTTTTTGACGCATTATATGTCGGTTTGACGGTTGATGGCTATCGTTGGACAATTTTGCAGACCGAGTTTCATGTTGGGAGTTTGGGAAAATTGAGTTATTTTGGGTTTGTGTCTTACGTAAACATTCAATGACAAAATGGCGTCGTAGTTGACAGCTCAAACTTTTTTTTTGGACGTAACTTATGTTGACAATTTTGAAAAATGGATAAAATAATTAAAAATATTGTCGATAACCTGCATCGTGACTTATTGCTGCCTACATTATTTTTGAGAATAAATACACGGAATAAACGGAATCCAAAGTATGTACCTCCTGCGCGGAACGACAAATATTTTTAAATTACCATCCCAAAATATAATTTAGATGAATTTAAAGCTCAATTCCGGATGTCTAGAATGTGTTTCGAGGTGTGTTTATATTTTTAGTGCAATTTAAATATAAGTACCTCAAATAAATATTTCTAATTTCAAAAATTGTTATGTGTAGTGATAACTACTATGAAAAAGGCAAAGTATACTTTTGGATCCCCAAAAGAAATTACTATTGACTATTTGGATCCTGAGCAAGCAAAAATAATTTCTTTCTGTCGGTGACCATTTTATTTTTACCGAGACAATCGAAGCTATCAGCAAACTAAAGAAAAAGTGCATAAAATCTCCAAACTTCGATGAACAAAAAAAAATTTCTGATGTAATATTCGAATACTATTATTTGTAATATAAATGATTAATTATAATTTTTTTTAGATTTTCCAAGTGAAAACTCGAATTCCCGGGATAGTTGGTGCTGTTGACGGTTGCCACATTCCAATAAATCAACCTTGTCCCAGTGTTGTGCAATTACGCGTAAAAAACAATGTTTATAATGTATATAATGTAAATGATGATTAATTGCGGTAAAACATTGTAATAAATGTAGAAAATGTAATTAATTAGCGATATCTGCATGGGAATACTGTTCGAGACGTACACCATTCACCAATTAAATAAAAGTCATAAAGTATCATTTCACATTTTATTAAAATATATACGCCAATTCCTAATGTCCAAGACGGTCGATCTATTCGGAAATAAAACTATCATATTAAAATTTCATCCATATTGGCCCTATACCATGAGAAAAAAATATTATCTCAGCAAAACTAAAACGAGACAAAAAATAGATCGACTATTTGGGAGAAAGGCGTATCCGATTATAGCTTGCTGAGCAAATTGTTGTTGTGTTGCCATAAATTTTTCATAAAAAATATCAACTCGAGTATTTTTTATAGCAAGCAAACGAAAAAAAAATCACTACTCCTTTTTAATTTTGTTTTAAACAAATTTTTATAGTGTCAAGTGCGTGACAAGAGATTAAAAACTTTTGTATTTGTATTTATTTTGTGGTTAGTTTTTGTAAAGAAAAGCTTTTATTCTCCTGCGGTAAATAATAAACATATTAAAATTTAATAAAATGGAAAAATTTGGTAAGTTTAGTTAAAATAAATTTAATTAATTATTAGTTATTTGATATTCTAGTTTGTAAAAAGTGAAATTTGAAAAGTACATTAAATCCATAGTCCATAGTTCCTACTGTAATTTTAACGGCACTGAAATTTTAAAAATTTAAATCTTGATAAATCTTAAATCTTAATTATTTGATAGTTGTAAAACAATCGAAGCTACTTATCCGGTTATTGCGAAATAATTGCAAACATTGGATTATTGTTTATTGTAAAATTTTGGTACCGAGTAAAAATAGTGCGGTTTTCATGTCGTCCAGAAGAATTAATTTCTCAATAAAATGTATTTACTTCGAAACACAATATTAATAATACTGTATTTTATTATATTTTAGGTAACAAAACAGTTGTGGTTCTCGAGAACGTCATCGTCCAAACGACAAGCGACTTACAACAGGCTTCACAAAATTTTTTTCGAATTTGAATTGCCAGACATCGAATATGAAGATAAAAGGTTATTAACTGTCGGTTTTTATTTCTGTTCATTTTTATAGGCTTCATTTTTTATGGCTTTTGCTCGAAACGTTTTTTTTTAAATAAAATAATAATAAAAACTAAGATTGTTGTATTATTTCACAATTAATTTTTGCTAAGCAGCTGGTCTTAGAAAACAAAATTTTGATTGAGTGGTTTTATTGCGTAAGTATCGTCATTGTATTTTAACTAGGTAGACAAATGGTTCCTACGACTTCAAACAAATATTCCACTTAGGTGCATATCACGTTACACCGTATACAAAATACATATTAAAAACACAGGATTTACAGATGAGAAATATTTTATTCAAAATCATTAAAATTAATCTATAACTATACGTATTAATAATAGCTATTTATCTTCAGGTGCAATATGGCCGAGAATGCAATAGGCACGGATAAATTTTCTTTTAGCACATCGCTCAAATGGAATGATAGCGTAGTGTACAATTCAAAAAATGTTGATACCCCTTATCGTATAACTCGTTATTATTTTCCTTAAATGGCGTGTACTTCCTAGAGATACGTTTTAACGAAATCCGACAGCTGGTGGACCAATTGTTCTTCTAATAGTTCATTTACGACTTTAAAACACGACGGCTTTAACTGTTTCATATTTATGATTTTGTCTTTGGTACCATACAGTATGACAATTCTTTCGATCTAAAAATAAACAAAATTATAAATATGAAATACATGAGAGTAGGGGATTTTAAACAAACTTTTTGCGGCCCTAAATTATTTTGTGACATTAAATTACTCAAGCTGATTTAGAACTGAGTTTTCATCATCGTTCAGATGATTATTTTGGAAATCGGTATTGCTGTCGCACACATCATCGTTATTCTGCATTCCGTTTGGAATGTCTTCACCTAATTCCTCTCTATTATCGAGTTCTTTTTCTTTACCAATCACATTTGCTATTCCCACACTGGTTTTTAGATTCATTCCATAATCTATCAAAATAATCGTCGTCTATGTGATGATTTACGGGTAGTTTTAGAATCAATAACGATTTGGATGCGTTTAGCACCCGCCACTGTATTTGTATCGAGTTCTTCAATGGAAAATTCATTGTGATCCAATTCAATTGGACAATTTGTTCGGAACTCTAGCATTTGTTCAATTTCGGCATTTGCATCGTATGTGAATGTCATACGCGATAGTTCCGTCTCTTGTGGCTCCATATCAGCTTGGTTATGAAAATCATTGTCCATAAATCCATTATCATTGCCGCTGTCATCTAAATTTATGTTACTATCATCTGATTGGAGCATTCTGAAAATAAAAAGATTGATCGTTATAGAGCAATTCCTCACTTAGATGTTTCCAGCCAAATATGTACTTATTCATGTCGCACAGCTTATCACTAATACTAAATTCATCTGGTGTATTATCCCAGTACGGATTATCGTAATCAAATAAAATTTCCGAGTTATTCGATTCCAGCGTATTTAGAAAAGCTCCATTCGAACTATTCATTTCGCTAAACTTGGATTTTATATCGGCAAATACGAGATCCAAGAAAGATACGGTATCTAGTTTACCATTTATCGTTCCTTTACAATTTGTTACGGTTGAATTTTGTTGACGTCACTTTTTTGCTTTAGCCTTGGTCTTTGCTTTTGGATCCTGCACATCATTACTACCCTCGCTAATTCTCATTCTCATTTCCATCACCGCCTATTTTATCGCAGACATTCATACGAGGTAAACCTCCAGGAGATTCAAATCACTTCGTTGTGCACGATAGCAACCCGGTAACCATAAATTTTACACGATACTTCCAATGAGGCACAAACTGCTTTGAAATGTTTGACATATTTACGATGGCCTGTAACCAAATAGGCCAATGTATCGATTAAATTTGTATGAAATGCATTCTCTTTGTTGATTTTAACGAATAAATAAAACACAGATTAATTTGAAGCCAAGTGATCTTCAATCATCACCATTTACATTACACCATGAACTGTTGCAAACAAACTTTCAACTCTCCATTATTGTCCAGTGCCGAAACATTTACACTAGGTACTCGCACTACTGGTCACCGCATCTACTTCGTCGTCTTTCCTCTTCATCGTCATTCTACAAAAGAAACACAAAACAAATTAGGTCATTTAATGAAATTCACGATCAAATCTAGCTCGTTTACTTTGGGCAACCGTGTTTTGAATATGAAATGACGTTCGAGAGGACGCGTTCGTTGGAGTAACCATTATAAGTATCACACAGCAGCACTCAAATTTTTAACTTAAAAACTTATTCACTAGATTTATTATTGTGTACAACTACATATTTTTGTTAAATTTATCTACTTTATTACGAAATTTGTTTGAGGTTTAGTATGTTTAAGAAATTTTTTGATGCTTTGAGCAATAACAAATAAATTAATTTGAGGTTAATTTACGAACTTGTCAAAAATTTCTCCTCCATATTTTATAGCAGAACACTTTTTAGATATTTTCGTAAATTAACCAAAATATATAAACAACATATTTTGTTTGCATCACAAAAATGATATTAATTTGTTTACTAATTTTTGGGATATAAAATAATTGTCAATTATTAAAAATAAAGATTTTTAGTTATTTATTTAAATAATTTAAGGTTAGTTTTTCTTGATTTCCAAATTTCCCCAATTTTTTCGACCATAAAAAAAATGTTGTGTCTCAGTCGCTCTAATGTAAATTTTAGTTCTTGTCTTTGTCCGATATTCAGCAAAAAATTTCTGTTTTCTCCATGGAATAGCGCCATATAATCCAATAATAACAATACTGAGCTTTCGGTTTGTATATCGGCTAATTTATCCCGGACACTATGGATCGGCGTATGTCATTTCATTTCATCGCCTAAAATTATGTAAATTAATTAATTACTCACATTATTGTATTATATTAAGTTAACACAAATTACTTACCTAAAACCTATTAACCTATATAGCATTGTGACAAACCACAACAATCGGTTGTTGTTTACTGTTTTCAAATAATTATGTATAGTCGATTCCATTATGTGAGTCTATTTACGTTTGAATATTGCAAGATGAGAAGGATGTAAACCAACTTCACACGGATTGTTAATTTAATACCTACAATGTGCCTTTCTACACGAGTATGTACTACATGACAACACTACATGACAACATTAAATTATTTGCGTTTAGACGTAAACTGTAAAACTGTTGGCACCAATTGCAACTTGTGTTTGTATGCGTAAAACTATTTTCATTTGGTTTGTTGCTTAGGGACGAAACATATCGTTCATTTTCTTGTAACTTAAAAATAACAACTTGACAGTGGCTGTCATCTTTTATAGCGTTTGTGGTTGTTCAATTTAGTTTTCGGAAGTTTAAATTATCTTGTGTGTTTTTGTGAAAAAATAATAAATAATTTAGCTATAATTTTGTAATTTTTAATTAATTAAATTGACAATTTTTAATAATTTTTTTTGTTTGGTCGCCGACATTTTGGAGTCCGTAGGAAAAGCATATACATACATAAATATTTATGTGTACATATATCATTATTTTAGTTTCTTAATAAACAGCGATAAATAATTTTGTGTTAATTTCGTGAGTGCATTAAATTTCAATTAAACAATTGGAAAACTTAATGGTTCATTTTCTCTTGGCAGACTCACATCATGGATGATAATCTTCAAGATATAGGAGCATTTTCTGATGAGGATAATGATGTATCATTTCATGATAATGATGTGGCATTTCATGATAATGATGCGGCATTTCATGATAATGATGCGACATTTCTGTCGGACCATAATGATGCTGATTTTTTGAGAGGGAATGATGAGGATGATGGTCGGATGATGGCTTGCCAATTATCAGCTGCTGCATGCTTGTTATTGGCGGATGCAATCGACATTGAAGAAGAAGATTCAAAAAAGAAAAGGTGTTGGGTGAAGCCGTACAGGAAAAGTCGAGAAGCAATTGGCAACACCCAAAGCCTCATGAAGGAGCTTATACCAACTACAGCGGATTTTAAAAATTTTATCCGAATGGATGAAGAATGTTTCAATTTTATTTTGTCCGCCATCAAAGAAGACATCACAAAACAAGACACAACGATGAGAAAAGCAATAACTGCAAAGGAAAAGTTATCGGTTACCCTCAGGTTCTTAGCCACTGGGGAAAGCTTTATGGATTTGGATTATAATACCAAACTATCGAAATGTTTCCTGTCCATATCAATTCTAGAGGTGTGTGAGGCGATATTTAAACGTTTAAAGGATCAATTTTTAAAGGTAAATGAAACAATTATTACTTTTTACTAAATATATATTTATTGTCTTATTTATATAGTGTATTATTTTTATTGTAAGGGCTCGCGTTCAAAACTGTCATTGCTGAATGTATCCTCCATCGCCATCGCCAAAATATCTTTTGTAGTTAATGTTGTTTGATCAGCTTTTTTAATAATCTGGTGTTTCAAAATTTCTATTTTATTCTGCATTTTTGGATTATATGTTGGATATGTAGGAGGATAGAGGTTTGAGAATGGGATGAATGTTGTAGTTTGAAGCGGCTCTTCAAAACTACTTGTTTGTTCTTTGGTGTGAAGTTCAGAAACTGGTGTTGGGTGAATTGATAGGAAGGATCTTTCAGGTGATTTTCTGGGAACGGTTTGTGTTTGCTCATTTATTTCAAAGTGTGATGAAATAGATGTTGAAATTTCGGAATTATCATAGGAATAGGAATCTTCAGAAGTTGAATGTTTGAAAGGGTTGCGTTTTTTTGTAATTTCGATAGGGGAAGGTAAAGGAGAGGACGTTTCTGTAGAGTCGGAACTTTTACGGATTCGGAATTTATATATTTGGTCTGCAGAAAAACTTGGCGAAATCGTTTGAAATTGCTGGCTTTGCTGGACAATGTTTTGCTCCTCTATAATTTTCGAACTCACCAATTGCAATATTTTAAACTTCAATTCTTCAAACGAGTTTTCTAGCTTTATTCGCTTGAGTTCACTACAGAGGTACCGACAGAACTCTTCTTCCTTCGTAAGAGGTTGTTTTTTTTGTTGGGCCAAATTTTTTCTTTCTTGGAGCATTTTGATGGCCTCGGATCGAAGTTCATGCTGTATTCTGGGTTTTCTTTTCTGCAAATATAAATAAAACTTATTGATATTAAACAGTCATTAAATAATTTAAACAATAAAAAAATCTGTTTTTCAGTTTCCAACAACCAAAGAGGAGTGGCTAAGAATCGCTGATGATTACAATGAAAAATGGCAATTTCCGCATTGCTTAGGTGCTCTAGATGGAAAGCACATTTCATTTCGACCATCAAAGAAAGAAGCACCACTATTTTATAATTACAAAGGGTTCAACAGTATTGTACTACTTGGCCTTGCGGATGCAAATGCGAAATTTATTTTTATAGATATTGGGTGTAATGGCAGGATTAGCGATGGTGGTGTCTTACAACGATCCAAATTTATGTATATCCTGAAGCAGCCAGATAAATATTTACCTCCAAATGGGATTATTGGAAATTCAAGATCATTACCATATATGTATATTGCCGATAATGCCTTCCCGTTACTACCAAACATGATGACACCATATCCATTTACAACGGTACATGAAGAAAAGAAAACATTTAACCGCAGATTAAGTAGAGCTCGACAGACTATTGAGCGTGCTTTCGGAATTCTAAGCAACAGATTTCTTATTTTTCAAAAACCCATCAATCTTCATCAAGATAAGGTAAAATTAATAGTGAAATGTTGTTGTGTTCTGCACAATTTTTTGATCACCAGAAGTCGATGGTATAGTGAAGAAAGTGTTTCTCAACAAAATCAAACTCAGTCACAGGAGGTGGCAGATAGGCGTTCAAAACCTAGAAATTCAAAATCTGGCGAAAATTTTAGAAACAGTTTGACAGAATATTTTAATAATGAAGGAGCAATTTAATGTATTGCAAATATGTAATATTGAATATAATATTGAAATATAATATTGAAAATGATTATTTATAAATCTTACTTTTGGTGTTTCACTTTCGTTAACTTCTTCGGCGATCTCGTTTTCATCTGAATCAACCTGAAAATAAAAATAAAATTTTAGAAAAACTTATGGAAGATAATCTTACATGTTCTATATTTGATGCACTAGGTTGTGTGTCATTGCAATGCGGCAAAAACGACAATTCGTTGTAACACCATAATTTTGGCACGTATACCTCATCCGCACTTGATCCGCTTGTTTTAGAATTCATCATCTTTGCTTTCTCTCTGGAAATTTGGCTTTGAAGGGTGCGCATTTTATTTTTATAACACCACTTTTCAGTGTTTTTATTTGATCCAGAATAATATTTAATTTCTCACTTCGCATTATTTTATTTGTGAAATGCTTGTCCAATGGGTTGTACAGACAAGGATGCTCGTGGAACGCATTTATCAGTGCCAACGTTTGTGGCCTGCTCCAAGTATCCAACGTTTTTAAATCCGACATATTCCCGAACTTAAAATTGAAATGGTTTACTATGTACTCGAACCTGAAACACGTTTAAAAATACGGATGAACTTAAAACATGAAAAATCACAAATATAATCCAGTTTGTGTTTGTGTTTAACCTACAAATAATTATGTCAAGACTTTTCAAGTAAACCGGTGTATACGTCGATAATTATTTGTGGTCTGATTTATGACAAACAGAAAATTGAATTAAATTAAAATATTTATATACCTATATATATATATATTAGCCGGAGATTAATATTTAGATGACAATTATTTTAATAACACTATGATTCACTTAATTTCTTTCACTTAATACTTTTATCCTGGATCTTTTTCTTATTAACACTTCAATAGTCAAATTACAAATGAGCAGCGAAAAACAAAAACAAAAAATTTGAACCAAACATTTTTTTTATTGCCTTTTGATTGTATTAGTGTATAACAACTCGTTCCGCAGTAAAAATTTTTGAGGAAAAAATGCAACACAAATATCCCCACTCTAAAATTAGTTTATAGGCAAAGAGGTAAGAGACGAGGAAGATGCAACATGTAGTGTATACTCGTCTAAACAGGCCCATCTTGCAAAATTCATCCATATTGTTAATTAAGAAATCGAACGATCGCATTATACCTAATTATCTGTGCAATAAGTCGATCGCAAAACCACCTGTTAATTAAATAAGTGCAATAGCTCAAGTCCACCGAATAATATCGAATTTGTATAATAAAATAAATAATTATAAATACAAAAAACAACAATTTGTACAGTCGCATTCCATTGTATAATTTCGTACCATCACACCAATTTTAATACTTATATTGCGGGCGTTTCATCCATCCACCATCAATTTATACAGTCCACTAAATACGTTCGATTGGAACATGGCCCTTCGAGCCGGATCCGCGGTATAAGGAATTTACAAGGAGGATATTCAACTACTATACTTTGTGGAACCGATTGGCATTATTGTTAGTACTAAACGGAATCATTCGAGGATTTACATACACGTTGGATAACACCGTGAAAAATTGTAAGTAGGTTTCCGTTTACTTATTATCCGATTTATTTCGATCCATAAAAGGAACATTTATTCGTGGACCTAAAGTTCCAACCATTTACTGGATTTCTGATCGTATGACCTCCATTATTCGAGCCATTTAAATTACCGATCCAACTGTAATTAAATAGCTAGTTATTCAACAATTCCGCGAAAAACCTAACGGTTGAATCAAACCACTTGTTGTCCATCAAGAAAATTTGTAACGGGTACTCCACAGAGAGTTTAAGTGCATTCGTAATAAGTATAAGTGAAGTAAATAGGATTTTTTGTGAATAATGCCGCAAATAGATGTTTTTTTGAAACGCCGTTCGAATATCAAGGGATCTCTAACTAAGATCATTAATCATATTCAAATTCAGCGCGAAATAGGCGCGTTCGACCTTGATATTGAACAACTAAAAGTGCGGTTACGGCGAGTCGAGCCCTTATTGACCGAATTTCATCAAATTGAACAAGACATTAGTTTACTGAATCTGGATGATGAAAGTCAACAAGACGAATTTGAGGATAAATATTATATGGCCATTGCTGAATTAAATAAATTAATTCGAAGGGCCAATCTGACCATCGGGAATGTGTCTGTAGAGCTAAATGACACCCAAACCGAGCAAACTCGCAGTGCAAATATAGAAGTTAAGCTGCCTTTTGGCAGCTATACCGAATGGCAGTCATTTTATGATCTTTTCGCGTCTACCATCCATGAGAATCCAAATCTTAACCCGGCACAAAAATTCCAATATCTAAAGGGGTTTCTTAGAGGTGAAGCGGCCAACCTGTTAAAACATCTTCCGATCTCCGACGCCAACTACATCGAAGCGTTAAACAAGCTTAGAACCCGGTACGATAGAAAGCGTTACACCGTCCAATCGTTTATCAAAAGTTTCGTGGACATACCATCGGTTAGCAACGCTACATCACAACACATACGAAAATTAATGGACACGGCTGATGAGGTTACACGCGGGTTAAAAGCTGTGGGACCTGAAGCAGAGACGAGAGATCCGTGGCTGATATTTTTATTGATTCAGAAATAAGACGAGGAAACCAGAGACAAATGGGCGAGCGAGACCGCGGGCACCGAATTTCCAACTGCCCAATCCTTAATAGATTGTTTAATGAAAAGAGCTGATGCATTGGATGCTGTGAAAAATTATCCTCGAAAAACTGTTGCTCAAACCAGAGCAACGCAGAGAACTGATCAAAGCAGAAAATCGCTGCTTCAACTGCTTTAATCAGTCCCACACCGTATTCCAGTGCAAATCCAAAAGTAGATGCTATTTCTGTAAACGAATTCATAATTCTCTACTACACGATAAGAGCGGCCAATTACTACACGATTCCGGGTCGGACACGTCTTTGATCACCGAAGCATTCGTACAAAAACTAGGATTAGAACGGAGAAATGGACGCATCAGCATCCAAGGTTTGGCTAAGCAAAAGTTTGTTACTACCGAAGGGATAGTAGAACTAATAATATCACCACATTTTCGGTAGACTATACATCCGACGTTTCAGCATATGTAGTTCCGTATATTACCACGATTAATACAGAGCGAAAGACTGAGGTATCCAGACACCGAGATGTGTCATCCCTGCTGTTAGCTGATACAAGTTTAAAATCAGCATCCAAAATTGATTTATTGCTTGGGGCCGATACGTTTTTCGACCTCCTTAAACCAGAACAAATAAAGGACTCCAACAACGTAATCTACGCACACAGTACCCATCTTGGCTGGGTATTAACTGGAAATGTTCCACGCCCCGACGAAAATCGTCATTGCAACACAATACCCTTCGATCATGCCAGTCTCGATAGAACCTTAAAGCGATTCTGGGAAACCGAAGAAGTATTCAGATCGGCACCATTGCTACCCGAAAACCAGTTTTGCGAAGATCTCTTTAAAAGAATAACCACGAAATTACCGGACAATCATTATATGGTGAAATTACCATTTAAAGAAGAGCGACACCAGTTAAACGGATCCTTAGGCATCTCCACTAAAAGATTGCATGGTATGGAGAGGAAGTTTCGAACGAATTCCAAATTTCACGAGCGATATGTAGAATTTATGGAAGAGTACAATCGACTCAATCATATGGTAGAAATTCCTCCACCAACCCATTCCTGTGACTATTTGTATTTGCCCCATCATGGAATATTAAAAGAAACATCCACCACAACCAAACTACGTTGCAGAATCTTTTAAGCGATATTTTAATATCGCTGAACTCATAAAATTGTGTTCACGGCAGATGCAGGAAAGATGTATCGGCAAATATGGATACACTCCAGTGATCTTCGTTATCAACGTATTGTTTGGCGCACAACACCAGGGGAGGCAGTAAAGTACTATGAATTACGAACATTGATATATGGTATGTCTTCCGCACCTTATCTCGCCACAACAGTTATCCACCAAATAGCGTCAGAACATTCTATGACACATCCCGAAGCATCCCAATCAATATTGAACGATATGTAAATATATCGTTATATCGATGATCTGTTGACGGGAGCTCACTCAGTACCAGAAGCAGTGAGATTGGCGCAACAAATTAAAAATATCATGGTCCATTCCGGGTTCAATCTACGAAAATGGTTTTCTAATTCTCCGGAGTTTTTAGACGAGTTAAAGGAACCTACACCAAGTGAATCTGTTCCAAAATCACTTTCCGAAAATCCTAATGAAGTAAAAGTGTTGGGTATGCAGTGGCAACCAGCTGCCGATCATTTTTCTTACCATATCACTCTAACGAAGGAAATTCCAGATTCAAAACGTGCGATATTATCCGAAGCTAGTCGGATCTTTGATCCACTGGGGCTGTATATCTAAATTTAAAGAATAAGGTCAAAATAAGAATGAATTCCGATTGGCGAGAAGCAGCAGCACAGATTTTACGATTTATCCAGCAGCAATATTTTACTGACGGAATTCAAGCCGTGAAAAGATTGTATTCCCTAGAAGTACGATTAAATCATTAAATCCATTTTTGGACAATAAAGGACTTTTACGAGTAGGTGGTAGAATTGAAAAGGCCATTGCAACCTATGATACTTTGCATCCCATAATTTTACCTGCAAAATCTGATATAACAACGAGAATTGTGTTGAGGTATCATCGAATCCATTTACATTGTGGTGCATCATTATTGTCGAGTATTATACGAAGAAAATTCTGAATTGTTCATGGCCGAAATACCATAAAATCAGACATCCGTAAGTGTGTGCAGTGCATCAAACAAAACCCACTAACAAAGGACCAATTGATGGGCAGCTTACCGAAAGAAAAAGTGGAACTAATACGTCCCTTCTTAAAAATTGGGTTGGATTTTGCCGGTCCCATCAAAACATACTGTAACGGTTAGGTTGAATCATCATGACACAATCAATACCGTTAACAGACTCTTAGCAATCTTATGGTGATGCAGCATATTGCCGGCTAGGTGGCAGTCGTCGGGTTGGGTACTTTTCACCATTTGCAAAGAGCTTGAAAATGCTGCATCTATGTACTTCTTCACTATTATGAATAAAATTATCACACCCTCAACAATTTACCGTTCAACCCTTTCAGGTTCACCTTTGATCCGTCATACTAGGTTGGACAACCGTACATGTTTTGGTTATCATATCCCACACCTCCTTACGGATTTCTTTTACAGGAAATCCTCCCATTGTATGGTGGACACTCAACTCGCCGTATTTAAATTTTAATTTAGTGAAACATTTTTTTTATATTTAGAACCACTTAAGCACTTGACACTATATTCCCGAACATCACACAAATACAACAAACTGAACGATAACTTCCCTACGCACAACATCTTCAAAAGTAAATCAAAATGGAGTTAGAAAATTGTCAAAAAATATGATTTCTATTTTAATAAATTTTAATAAATAAATTAATTAACTTGCATGCGCACGTTAATAGGATATATAATATAAATGCAGTAAATCAATATGTAAATATAAGATAAATAACAAATAAATATAATTAGATAAATAATTAGTAAATATTTTATTCCCACATGCTTAAATTTGAACCATGGTTCTCGAAGGGTTAAGATTAATTTTATGTATATGTGATAAATAAATAATTCTTATAATAAGTATAACATATAAATAATAAACTAATAAATAAATATATAATCAAATAAATATAGATATATATGTAAATAAATCATAAGTTTAATAATTGAAATAAATCCATAAACGTATGCACGAACTTAATTTGGACAAAAAATTGCATTTACATTATCATGTTATTGGCGTTGCAAATCGCCATTACTTTCGCTATGACCCAATATTATTTTATATATATATATGTACAGAATTTTTCTGTTTTGGTTTGTCGTTTAGCGGTCCGAATGCAATTATTACCTATTTTGGTTTAATGCGATGAACGAATGTAAAATTACGAGTATAAAAAGATTACGCTTACCAAGAAAACGGATCTACACGTCACGTACTGTACCGTACGTATGATTATACAAATTTGGTTTCTCAATCCGTTTCTAAAACATTAATAACACGAGAGAAAACTTATAAGTACACCATTAATGAAACAAATTAATAAATATGAGTACCTTGGTAAGCGGCTCCGACAACTTAAAATTCACCGGTATGATCTTCAATTGAATGCCAACACTTTGTAGATTGTAACACAATTACCTACTGGACACCACACAAATATTTGTTTTAATGCTTTTTAATTTGTTTCTTTTTTCTGTTTTTTTATTTTGTATATAAGTATATTTAAATATTTTAAAACACTTTAAACAGCTATGTTTACTTGCTGCGGCTAATCATATTAATGACCATACCGATTTAATTTGATAAATTTTCTGGAGCATGGAGGGGAAATTAATAAACTTGTTTCTCCATCTACTATAACATTTTGTCAAGCAAACTTGATTGTTTGAGGAGTTGTGCGTTGTCGTAATTAAATTTAGTACACTGCGCTACTAAAATATTAACCAAATTTTTGTGTGATCGGAATTCTGTGTGATGTTCAGGATTTGTCAGATATAATGTCCCAAAACTAATAATCTGTAACAGAGAACTGTTACAAACGTGGGGACGACTCACACCCAAGAGATAGTCTCAAAAGCCGGGCCTAACTGTATGATTTATCTAAGATATCAACGTTTTATACTCGACTGATAATGTGGGATATTTAATGTTAGTCGACAGTTGTTAACAGAAAAGTTCACCAATACTCGTACATGTTAGCGAATATCCTTGGTGTGGTATACACCTAAAGGTTTACCGTCTTTGCTGGATACTTCGTAGGCAACATTTCCAATTTTTTTTAAAATAATTGCTGGTATCAATTTTTGTGCCAACTTTGCTGCAAATTGTTTCCCCGCGTTGCTCTGCACAAAATTTCGGATGAACACTTGCTGACCTGGGATGAATGTTCGTGGCCTGGCACGTAAATTGTAATTCGAGACGGTTTTCTCGTAAGCTTTTTGGACATGACTTAATACAATCTTTTGAGCAGCGGACAGCCTGTCAATATTATCGTTCGTGAATATTTCATTGTCGTTCAATATGTTAAGCTCCTCAACAATTCATAAGTAGCACCGTGTTGTATTTAATGTTGCCCGAAAACTAGAAAATGAGGTGAAAACCCGGTACTGGAATGAACAACGTTTTGAAGTGCACCAGCTATTTCGTCCAGATGTTTATCCCACATTTGGTGATCATCTTGAATATATGCTCTGACAGCGGCTAAGATCGACCGATTTACTCGCTCACAAGCATTGGCCTGTGGAGAATATTTTGCCGTAAAATCATGTTTAATTCCGTATTTATCCATCAGTTATTTAAAAATATTTGAGTTAAACCTTTTCTCAACCGTTGGATGAATTTCTGGATTATTTCATGAATAAGCTGAAGAATCTGTCACCTCATTGCTTCATTTCACTTCAGCAGCCCAACTTCTTAAAACATAAAAAATTGTCGCTGAAGTGTACGGTGGTGATAGTTTTATGTGATTTTGCAGAAAATTATGCATTTATAATGCAAAATGCCGCACAAAGATTTCATTGGAATAATAAGCAAGCGACTATTCATCCATTTGTAATTTACCAAAATTTGGATGGCAAATTACTTCACCACGCCTTCATTATAATATCGGATTGTCTTCACCACGATACTGTAGCGGTTCACTTATTCATTGAAAAATTGATGCAGTTCTTGAAAACTAAAATATCCAGTTTATCTAAAATTTATTATATTAGCGATGGGGCAGTCACGCATTATAAAAATAAGAAAAATTTTAAGAACATCTTAAAACATAAAGACGATTTTGGAGTTGATTGTGAATGGCATTTCCATGCAACAGCTCATGGAAAAGGTCCATGTGATGGAATAGGAGGTACCATCAAAAGATTGGCATCCAGAGCTATAGTCTCACAAGGGAATACAGCAGTACAATAACCAATGTAGATGAATTATTTAAATGGGCTAAAACGTTGAAGACAGATATCAATTTTGGATTTTGTTCAGACGCAGAACATAAATCCAAGCAAATCAAACTTGCAACTAGGTTTGAAAATTTAAAAACAGTAAAAGGAACTCACGGTTTCCATGCAGTTACTCCAACAGAGGATGGCTATTTGAAATGTAAAAAATATTCTAATTCTGACGATTATGTTAAATTTAAATTGTAATTTGAATAAGATTTAATGTTAAACAATAAAATAAAATTATCAAAAGAATTTGGGTTTGAAATTTTAAATATATGTAATTAAATTTGAATAATAAATATTAACACTAGATTTACCACACCAGTCAAAATGACTGGTTTTAAAATTTATATTTTCAATTTACTACTTCACCTTATTTTTTTTACTACTTATTATGTTCAATTAACTAATAAATATAGTTATAATTAATATAATATATTACAATTAACTTAATTGAAGTAATTTATCATTTTTTTAAAATACATTAAGACCGGACACCCCACTAACCATTTTTTCTAAAACCAGTCATTTTGACTGGTGTAGGTAGAAATAGGTATGGTCAAATTGTCGGTATATCTAGTGTTAATAATTTAACTGAACTATCCTTTTTGTAAACAATTTCAAAACACTGAGAAATATCCACTGAAATACTGTTTTTCCATATAAAAATGAAATGCTTCTCTTACTAAAACGATTTTTGCAAGAAAACAAAAAATAACGGTATTCTAGTTTTTTGATATGTTGAAAAATATTAATTATCGAATTCTAGAAAGAAAAAATAGGTTTTTAAGAAAATTTAAAAAAGGACATTTTGGCGGGAAATTTAGAGAAGAAGGATTTAAACAATATAATATTTTTATATTTTTTTAGAAATCCTTATTAACTTACATTTAACATGAGCTCAAAATCATAATTATCGGACAATAATTTTTCTTTTTATTGACAAATAAACAACATCATGATTATCGTTTTTCTCAAAATTTGACACCCTAAATCTTTAACAACAACAACAACAAAAATTTTTTAAAGTATTTCAATTTTTTTTTTTCAATCAAGGCTACACATTCAAAACATAAAAATCATAAAATTAAAACATGACTTACAAAAATTTGTGATTTCAGGAATTTTTCATTATAAAAAATCAAAATGTATTGGATTGTAGATGGTGATAAACATTGTTTAAAAATATTAGATTTTTAAATTTAAAATACATTAAATAAATTTGTGGTATTTTTTTTGTGTTACATCTTATAAGAACATATGTACGTATATGGATTACGTGATACAATTTTCATATCAAAATGTATAAGTGTAACACACATTTAGTGCCAAGATTTTGGGGCACATCAAAAAAAAAACTGAATACAAAACTAAATTATATCTTAAATTATTAGTTTTGATAATGTAAATATATAAAGCAATTTAAAAATTTATATAATTAAGAACTAATAAAATACACGACCAATTTTTAAAAATATAAAATAAACAAATACATTTCTGTGGAAATTTTATTTGACTGAGATTGCTGATTTTGTGGAAGAGTGTTGTGTAGTTTATTATATTGTACATTTGTTGGATCAACTGTTTAAGATTTTCGATTGCTGATTTTGAGGAGGCCTGCTGTACTATTTTGACTAAATTGGATATTGGATCAACTGTTCTACGATATCATTGTAAATAACCATTTTAATTCTTTTATTATTATTTTCTTTATTTTATTAATTAATTTAAGTTACTTGATTTTGTAAATATATTTTTTTGTGTATTCATGTCGCGATACATGTAAATATTCCATAGTTACGTAGAATCGAGAATGGTGGTTATTCTTAAGCATTTTTGTTGCCTTAAGGTAGTGTATAAAAACCCACGCACTAGACACCTCACGAACTGAGCTATCGGTATCACACACACTATGAAGGTAACAATATGGCGCCCAAACACGGTTGTATTATAATACGTTTTTTTGTTTAATATGAAAATTTAATTTAGTTTTGATTTGTTTCGATAGTGTCAATGTGTTCCGGATTTGGCAATTTGTATTTCTTCTAACGGATTTTAATTTTATTTAATATAAACAAATGCGGATAATTTTCATGCTTCAAAGCAAATCAAACACAAATGAATTTATTTAAGTACTGGAATTTTCATATTTCATAATCATTTTACTATTTTTTTTGTTTTCTTTTAAAATAAACCAGTTTCTGATTTTTAAATTTGTTACTAACTCTTATTTTGATAATAGATATTAGTATGTAGAGTTTTTGATTATTGAAGACTGATTCAGGGGAAAACAAAATACAACTTTATCTTTTTATCGAATTTGAACAGAATATTTTATAAATAATTTAAGTACTTTGTTCGTGCAGCTACTAGGATATTACGATGAACTCAAGATACATGAATCGATGCTCGGACAAGTGAAAAAGTGAATCGATGCTTGGTTTATTTTCCAAGGAGTTAATAATATTCAGCACGCGGAACCAATAGCGGAACCAATAGTTTAAGAATTCGATTAATGTTAAACCACTCTTGTAATACAAACCACCATGTTAATTTTTTATATATATTTTATAAGTTATGTTATCAGCAGTTGTATTTTGATTATAATAATGCAGCACATCCGTCTTGTATAAACGCCAATGATACAAGGGCCAGAGTTTTTACAAGATAAAGGAAAAACAGGTCGTATGCAATTTGTTACTTAAATGTCTACGTAATTCTACTAATTATATAATGCACCCAATTAAGTTGAGTACTAAAAGTTTTACAATTACTGCAATCAAAACAGCTGTCACCTTTATGTAAACAAGAAATCGTAAGTAATTCATTATAAATTATTTGTTTTGATTTAACTTAAAATACATTAATTAATTAATTATTATTTAATCCTAATGTAGATGTAGTAAACAGAGATGTTCACTTAATATTGAAGATTGGTAAGTACACATTTGCGATTACATTTTAACAAAAATTTATGTTTTACAGATCGAAAATATTTCAATGTCAAGGTTCTGACAGTGAGGTGTAATTTGTGTGATGAATAAATTTTGTGTGATTGAATGTAATGTAGTTCCGTGTGTTTTATTTAATGTAAGAGGACAACTTATGTCTGTCTCAGACATACCGGCCCACTGTCAACAACGTTGACACAATTAATCTAGTGACGAACCTAATGGATGGTGAAGAACGATGGAAGATATAGTGCTCCGACTCACTTTCAATCCATAGATTCATCAGCCGTATTTATTGGTAGTGGACATATTTTTGGGAATGGTCGGCGCATGTATTTCCGTAATTCGTGCCAAGAGCCATTTATATAGTGCTAAATTGTCTTCCTTTATCAAAACGATATCACCTATATGTATTTCAGCTTTCTGTTGCATCCATTTTGGTCGTTGTTGCAATCGAGATAGGTAATCTGTTGACCATCGTTGCCAAAAATGTTGGGAGATTCTTTGCGTGAGTTGCCATCGGGAGCAGTAGTTTTCCTTGAAATTGAGCATAGTTGGCTCAGGAACAGAATTGATATCGTTTGTAATGGGACACAGTGGACGTGAATTTAAAGCACCTTCGATTTGTATAAGAACGGTACTCATTTCCTCGTACGTTAATTTGGTTTGGCCTATAATTCTCCGCAGATGGTACTTTACGGACTTTACTCCGGCCTCCCACAGGCCCCCGAAGTGAGGTGATGAGGGTGGAATAAAATGCCAGGTAACTCCGTCATTTGCTATATGCTCCAACAAATGTTGTGCCATTATCACTATATAAGTTCGAGATTTTGCCACGGCGACTCTTTTGAATGCTGAAATGAAGGCAATAGTGGTCAGATCACTTACGATTTCCAAGAGTATAGCCTTTGTGCTATGGCATACGAATACGCATATGTATCCCTTATATGCTTTGCTGCCTCTTCCCTTTGACATACGTAACGAAATGGGACCAGCATAATCAACTTCTGAATGTTGAAATGGTCGGCTTTGATTGACTCGAGGATAAGGGAGGTTTCCCATTAACTGTATTCTGGTGTCAGCTGTGTACCGAAAGCATGTAATACATTTATGAACGTACTGACGTACCAGATTTCGGCCGTTGATGATCCAATAGTCTCTGCGTGTGTATCCAAGTGTCTGCGTAATGCCACCATGCAGAGCGTTGCTATGTGCTTGAGCAATTATCATCAAGCTGATCGGACTATTACGAGGCAATATGACGGGATGTTTGGCTGCGTAGGTCAAGCAGCTATTCTGTAGACGACCTCCAACTCTTAATACATGATCTTCATCCAACAAAGGATTGAGGGATGCCAAGACCCCTTTAACGGGTAGATTATTGGTGCAGCATCTAATTTCGCTTTGGAAATGACTTTGTTGCTCGTATTTTAACCAGAAAGTTATAGCTGATTTTAGTTCGTCTGTAGATAGAAAACCAGATTTTTTGTTAAGTTTTGTATGAGTACTTACATTATGTAGAAATCGTCGTATATATGCCGTAATGCGGACCAACTTTGTTAGGCATGAATATTTGTGAATTAGGTTCCATGAATCATTTCTACACATCATTGAGATGACGATTTTGCGTTCCTCTAAATCGATGTTTTGGTTTTGTATCGGTTGTTGATTCGATAATTTTTTTTTTTGAAAATCATCCGTCATTATTGACGGAATATTTAGGTCATCATATGTATGATAATACTGCCGTGTCATTACGAACGTGAAGTCCCTCGGTTAGATGGTGTTGGATGAGTAGATAGGGCAAAATAAGGTTACAAGCAGTATGTGATGAGATGACCCACAGATGTGAATTAAATAACCTAACCAGTCTAGTAGGACTGATGCCGAATACATATAATGAATATTAGTATCCTTTACCTCAAACACAACTAACTTACATTAATTAACTAACAAACTCTAATCTAGAGTGTGAATTTAATTGAGACTAACATTCTAATATATTTAAGTAGTTAGAAAATGACTTTGCTGCGGTTCGCCCTAGTTGTTTCTGTGACTAACATCCTTTCCTAATCAACCTTATCTGTTAAAGATGCAGACAGGGCCTGGACCCGCATGATGCTGAAATATTATTCGCATTCAGATATAATTTGTTATTTGATTGTTGATATTTCAGGATTATGGTAACGTACCTAGGATCGCCGTTATGGCTGGCCTGTACGCCTCTATCATATCATATCATATATCATATCTAGATATAGTAAACAGCGATGTTCACTTAATATTGAAGTGTGGTAAGTACACATTTGCGATTACATTTTAACAAAAATTTATGTTTTACAGATCGAAAATATTTCAATGTCAAGGTTCTGACAGTGAGGTGTAATTCCACAGCATTAAAAAATTAAAAATTATTTACAACGGTAAACATAATTGGCGCAGTTGATAGGGGATATTTTTAAATATCTGTCCCTATCCATACGCAAAACTGCATAGTGAATAATAAGTGTTTTAAGTGTCACGTATCGTGAAAAGTTAACGGTTTATTAACTGCAGTGCTTATAACCTAAATTATTTGCGAGTATATATGACAATTTACTGTTTGGCGTATTCCCAAACATAGTTAAATCAATAAATTAATTAAAAGTGAAAAAGTGAAATAGAAAGTTATAATACATTTGTTTCGAGATATTGTTTTGTCCCCACCAGCGGTCCACAAAACAAAATACAATAAAGATAAATAATAAAAACACCTACTGGGGTTAGTACCAGAACAGTGGAAAAAATATATATAGAAAATAAAATATAAATTGTGAAAAACCATCATATTCAACTAGAAAATAGTATCGATATTGCGGCTAAATCGGAAAAAGCATGAAGGCATATCATCTCTTTCTCTTGATAATTCTATGGTGAGTGCACTTTGATATAATTACTAATTCCCCGTCCACACCTCCTTTAAGTTGATAGTTAGGAATATTTAAGTAAACAACTTTAACCAACTTAAGAAAATTTTAAAATCCTTATAAGGTTCAATATAAAAATTAAAAATTGCCAAATTAGACTACGCGATAAAATACAACGCGACCCGCGATCTTAGAGAAGATAGCGAAATTTCTGATTGTGAAAGTGAATTAGATAAATCTGTTAAAATGACTGATCAAGAAGAGAAACAGTTTAAACAGATGGAACGTACACTCATACTACTATCCCCGACGCGATTAAAGACATACCGCCATACAACGGCAGTAGAACGGAATTAAATAAATTTATAGTACAAGTTGAGGATATATTAAAAATACTTAAACCGGCGTTTACTGACCCGGCGTACCAAATAATCCTCCTTCGTGCTATCAGAAATAAAATTGTAGGAGATGTCAATAAGGCCTTGGAAATGTACAATACAGTTGCATTAGAGACCTACACGCAATTACACAAAGAAACGATAGCGTGGAAGTATATTTCGCCAGAACTCTGAAAATATGCAACACACTTAAAACTTGGGCGTACCTCAATACCCCAAATGAAGCAGAACAGAAAACCAAATGGTATGATTCCAAGTGCCTTTCTGTGTTCACGGGAAATTTGAGAGACTCCCTCGGAGTTATGGTAAGAGCAATGCAGCCACCGGATCTTCCGACGGCTAGACTGTACTGTTTGAAAGAACGGAACATAGTCTACATGAAAAATAAAGCGTTTCCTCCACCAGTACCTCATAGAACAATATAATGCCTAAACATCCATTTCCACGATATAACCAATATCCACAATATAATCAACATCCGCAGTACAATCAAAATCGACCTCAAAATTTTAACAGTAATAAACCTCAATATTTCAATCATCGCCCCTTCACTCAACAAAATAATTCACAACATGGAAACACAAGAGGAATACCTCCTAAATCGATTCAACACTATAAACCAGAACCCATGGATACTAAATCGAGTGATAACGGATGCAAACAACCGGTCTGTCATAAGCCACCATTTTAACCCAATAAATCAGCCTTATCGTTTCAACAACAATGGCCCAGCAAAAGTTCAGGTTAAAGAACTATATAGTATTTCATCGATTCCTTATAATAATCAAAGCTACTATTATTATCAGGATGAGTATTATCAAAATCAGGAACATGATAATTCATACGAGGAACAAGAATCCGGTATGAATGAATATTTTGAAGGAAATTCACAAAGTCAACATCAAAGTATCCCAATCATTGAGATTCAGGACGAGGATTTTTGCCTACCAGCCTCGGAGAATCAACATTCGGATACCTAAGATTGAATAGCCATCATCAAAAAGTTTATCAGTTACCTTACGTAGATTTAATCCTTAACGGACACCCATATAAATTCTTAATAGATACTAATTCTACAAAATCCTTTATTGATCCAAGTCTGATCCCAGACTAACCACATAGAAATCCATACAATGGAGCCCAAATCTATGACAACCAATTGTGATGATATCACTAAATTAATAAGGACGGACCATCTTAACTATGCGGAAAAAGAAGCATTGAAAAGCTATGTTCAAAATTCGAACACATTTTCCAAAGAGAAAATGACCCACTAACTTTTACAAACGCTGTAAAACACAACATTGATTTGTAAGACGAAAAACCTATTTTTACCAAAAGCTACAGATATCCCTACGTACATAAATCGGAAGTCGAATCACAAATAAATAAAATGTTATTGCAAGGTATCATAAGGCCCAGTTATTCACCCTGGTCATCCACAATATGGATTGTGCCAAAAAAAAGGATGCATCTGGTTAAACCAAATGGAGGATGGTGATTGACTATCGAAAATTGAATGAGAAAACTTTTGAATGAGAAAGATAGATACCCACTTCCGAACATTACAGACATTTTGGATAAACTTGGTAAATGTATGTATTTTACCACTTTAGGTTTAGCCTCCGGGTTCCATCAGATCGAGGTAAATCCAAATCGTATCCAAAAAACAGCTTTTTCGGCCTGAAAAATGAACTTAGTACCTTTCAACGAGTGATGGACAACGTCATCGGTGCATTACAAGGGAAAGTCTGCCTATGTTATATGGACGACATTATCATCATTTCAACGTCGCTCCAAGAACACATAGATAGCTTAACGAAAGTGTTCACTAAACTACGGGATGCAAATCTGAAAGTCCAACTGGACAAATCAGAATTTCTGTACAAAGAAGTAGCCTTCCTGGGGCATATTGTCACCTCAGAGGGAGTAAAACAGAACCTTGATGAGATCAAGGTATATCCAAAATATCCCTATACCAAGAAATGAAAAACAAATTAAAAGCTTTCTTGGATTATTAGGTTATTACAGGAAATTTATAAAAAACTTCGCTTTTCTTACTAAACCAATGACCGAGTGTCTAAGAAAAGATTCTGCTATTGACCTGAATGAAAACTACGTTAAATGTTTCGAAAGATGCAAACAATTGCTGTGTGAAAATCCAATAATGCTATACCCGGATTTTGAGCTACCACTCCTGGTAACAACCGATGCGAGCAATGTCGCTATAGGTGCTTTTGTATCCAATACAATAGGACAAGATTTACCAATTTGTTATGCTTCGCGTACACTCACAAAAACTGAGCAAAACTACTCGACCATAGAGAAAGAACTCTTAGCAATAGTATGGGCAACAAAATATTTCAGACCATACTTATTTGGCCGAAAATTTACCATCATTACGGACCACAAACCTCCCACTTGGTTGTTTTCACTAAAAAAACACAAATTCCAAATTTATGAGATGGCGATTAAAGTTATAAGAGTTTGATTACAACATCGTTTATAAAAAAAGGCGCTCAGAACGCGAATGCTGATGCTCTATCTCGCATCCAAATCAGTTCTAACCTTATTGACGTTAACTATACCGAAAGTTCATCCTCGGTAGAAGATACAGCAAGTATGTTGTCAACACTTGACGATTTAATTCCAACATCAAAAAATTCCATAAACATGGCTGAAAAACAATTAGTCCTTTATCTATCCGATAATTTAAAAGAACCTCTCATTAAAACTGAAACGCTTTTCAACTCTCGGGAAAGAGTAACAGTACAAATACCACGTAAACGAGGTATAAAAACTATCATCACGGGAGAGCTACGAAAGTTATTTGGACGAACTAGAAATTTGACATGCATTTTCACTTCAGAGGAATGTTTACAATATATTTTAGAAGCGTATAAAGCAATGACGTCCTCCAAACCAAAAGTAACAAATCCTAAAGTGAATGTAGTACGGTCTATGTCACTTCTAAGCTACATTAAAGATGAAGGTAAACAGCAGGAACTCTTAAAAAATACACACGAGCAAAATGAACATCGTGGCATCGTAGAAAATTATGAACACATTAAAAAAGAGTACTACTTCCCTAAAATGAAAGAAATGATTCGGGATGGTTAACCAGTGCGATATTTACCAACAGGTTAAATACGACCGACAACCTCCACAACTTCAACTATGTCTAACTGAAACACCAAAGAAACCCATGGAAATTACACATTGATATATTCCAACTGGAAGCAATAAAATTCTTAACAGTTATAGACAAGTTCAGTAAATTTGCAGCAGCCTACCTGTTAGAAGAAAAACAATTAAGAATTTCCGAATTTCCGAAGCACTAATACACTATTTCAGTCAACTCGGATTACCAGGTAAAATCAAATTGTATTACACGTCACTACACCGTATAAATCCACCGGTAACTCCCCAGTTGAAAGACTACACTCGACATTAAAAGAAATCTGTAGTATCATACGTCTAAAAGAAAAAGATAAAAATCTAGGAGACGTGATGAATCTTGCCATATTATCTTATAATAAATAATTCACTCATGAATGACTATAGACTTCATGAATAAAATCGATTACCTGCAACAACATAAAGAAATGTACGAACAGTTATGTAATGATATCCATAAACAGTCATCCGAAGTTAAAACCAAAATTATTACAGAAATTAATAAAAAGAGAAAAAACGTTTGTCCCATATCCCTAAATAAATTATTTATTTACACAAAAAGAAAGAAAAGAGGAAAATTAAGAGCTAATTATAAAAAACGACAAGTGGTAAAAGACAAAGGAATAGTAATAGACACCGCAGAAGGCAAAGTTCATAAAAGTAAAATTATGATATGATATGATATGATAGAGGCGTACAGGCCAGCCATAACGGCGATCCTAGGTACGTTACCATAATCATGAAATATCAACAATCAAATAACAAATTATATCTGAATGCGAATAATATTTCAGCATCATGCGGGCCCAGGCTCTGCCTGCATCCTTAACAGATAAGGTTAGTTAGGAAAGGATGTTAGTCACAGAAACAACTAGGGCGAACCGCAGCAAAGTCATTTTCTAACTACTTAAATATATTAGAATGTTAGTCTCAATTAAATTCACACTCTAGATTAGAGTTTGTTAGTTAATTAATGTAAGTTAGTTGTGTTTGAGGTAAAGGATACTAATATTCATCATATGTATTCGACATCAGTCCTACTAGACTGGTTAGGTTATTTAATTCACATCTGCGGGTCATCTCATCACATACTGCTCGTAACCTTATTTTGCCCTATCTTCCCATATCCAGCACCATCTAACCGAGGGACTTCACGTTCGTAATGACACGGCAGTATTATCATACGTATGATGCTAAATATTCCGTCAATAATGTCAAAATAAAAAATAAAAAAAAATAAAAAAAAATTTAGATTCGGTATTGTCATTCAGTTACCTATATTTAAATTCATCCAACTTAGCAGGGTTAATTTATATCTAACATTCACACAACTTCACTAAAACATAACCTGAATTCAACCAGAAAGATCGTCGAAAAACAACATTCCATAGCAAAAAGTCTTTGGATCGTTAACATATTTGATTGTATTGAGTTTATGCTCAAAGCGTAAGTAATTAAATAGACCCCCTGATCAAGAATGTTGCAATCACAATCTTCCCTGACCTTCCGGTATGTAAAAAAAAAAAATAAATAAATAATAAATTTTAAATAATAATAAAAATAAATTGAATTATATTTGCCGACAAATTTATTGTTTTAAATCAGGACTTTCGACAAAATTTCAATTTATAGAATTGTTTAAAGTAAGCGAAAATTATTAAAATAAGTTATGAAAATGTAATTAAATTTTAATAAAAACCCAAATGGATAACACAATCCAACATATTTCAGCTCAAATGATAAATTTCCCGTGGCAGAAAACTGTTTCCTCCTTTCATTAACATTTTATATATTTATCAATTTATATTATTCCACAAAAAGTCATTTTTGTTACAATACGGTGGCAACCCATTTTGAGTATACAAATTTTCGCTTATTGGGTAAGTTACAATTCGATCTGTTGTAAATTCAAATTTTGGTTTCTCGGGTACCAATATTTTAGTACATACAAAGGGAATTCCCTTGAAATGTCAGTTTCTATGTATACGATTATAAATTACCGTTCACGTATATGTAAATAGTTATAATAACAATAACAATAATAAATAATTAACTTTTATGTAATTAGAATGAAAATTAGAATAAAAAGATACTTCTCTGATTGTATATGTGTTGAACGTAATTTTCATAATAACTGTCTCAATTCACCTGTATTAACAGGTGAACTTCTACGGTACAAAACTCACTCAAAAATAGCACATCACTCTCACACTACACATTCCTAAACTGATTTGAATTAAAATATTAATAATAATTTATTTAAAGGAGAGACAAAAACACGTCTTTCCTCTACGACGATCAGTCGATCCTCTCCAGCAAGTCACTAATAGGCGAAGCAATGATGAGAAAATTATTTATGAACCGTCTGTACCATACAATAGTGGGTATAGGATTATCTAAGATTCCCTGGATTTTTGGAGGATTAGATCGAAGGCAACTATCACTAATTATATAACAAACGAATAATACTTCCTTCATCACGAATTTACATTTATCGAAATTAACTGTCAATCCAGCGGACATTAACCGATGTGCAACTATTGGGGGTACAAATAAGTTTTGAAGATTTTTTTATAACTTCGAAGGTTTATTCAGATCCGTATTTCATCGTTAGCTACGACTTTTTCCCAACTTTCAAGATACGGATTCCGCGTCGAAAAAATTCATCGCGTTTTGAGGCGATCCAAGGCATCGACCCAAATTATGGCTTCGTCGTAAGCCGCAAAGTTCATAAAAGTAAAATTAAACGATTATTCCAGGTCCCTAAAGCTCACGTGCCAAGAGATCAAGCTGACATCGCTCAAGGATAATAAAGGAGTAATCCCTATAAAAACTGGTAATCCAAAAATTTACAACGGATTTCGTAAAATCATACCCATCATACAATTGGAACCATACTGACAAATCATAGATAACATTAAACAGCAAGTAAATGAATTACTGGAAAAATTCCCAGTAGAAAGTGGTTATCGAAATGTATTAATTAACAAAGAAATTATCATTGAATACAAATTAAATCAGGTTAAAAATTTATATATAGAAGTATTACCGAAACGTGTATATTTAACTTTAAAAATTATTATGGGGCAGGGTGACGCACGAATCGTGCTACAAAAACAAAACGTAATAACTTTTTTTCTGTGTGACTAATCGGCTTTATTTTTTTTTATTGTATAGATAATTCAATTTTATTTTTATTTAACTAATTAGTTTTGAAAATGATAGACCGTAAATGACCTCCATGCTCATTCACGCATGTGCGACACCTGATCAGAAAATTATTCATTGCGCACTGAAGGGTTGAAGTCGGGATCGCCTCAATTATTGTTGTAATGGACTGCTTCAATTCAGTCAAATTCCTTGGTTTCGTTTTAAACACCTCTTGTTTGACATAACCCCATAAAAAAAAATCTGGTGCAGTGAGGTCAGGTGACCTTGGGGGCCAGCGGAAAGTGGAGTTTCTGGATATTAATTTATTTGGAAATTTTCGTTGGAGCTCCTTCATAACCGGTCTGGCTATATGTGCAGTTGCTCCATCTTGCTGGAACCAAATGCTGTTAAAAGGGATACGTCTTCGCCGCAGTTCTGGGTAAAAAAAATCTTTCAACATGTTTAAATAACGGTCCCCATTTACAGTTACTGTTTCACCGTTTACTTCAAAGAAGTATGGCCCGACAATGCATCTTGATGAAACTGCGCACCACACTGTCACTCGTTCTGGGTGCAGTTCCGTCTCATGGAGTATTTCTGGATTAGTTTCACTCCATATACGACAATTTTGCTTGTTTACATTGCCGTTTAGATCAAAATGGGCCTCATCAGACATAAACAAGCAATTTATGAAGTTGTTGTCTTCTTCGGCCATTTCAATAATTTTCCGGCAAAATTCCAGGCGAATAGGCAAATCCAGAGGTTTTAATTTGCTTGTAATTTGGATTTTGTACGGAAACAAGTTTAAGTCATCATGAATTATCCGTTGTATTGACCGTCTGCTAACTCCAATTTGCGCCGATAACTCTCGAGTCGAAACACTTGGATTTGCCTGAATTGATGATGCTACAGCTGCGATTGTGGCTTCGACCCGAACATAGGGATCTCGATTGTACGGTCTACGTGCGATGCTTCCAGATTCAGCAAACATGCGTACCAACCTCATAATGGTCCATCTACTCGGGGGAGTGCCGCCAAACTCCCGCCTAAATTCCCTCTGGACGGAAATGATGGACTGCAAAGCATGGTAGCGCTGCACTATCCAAATCCTCGTTTCGGTATTCCAAGCATCCATTTTAGTAAATTTAAATAATAATCTGCAAAATAAAAAAAATAAAAAACAGATTAGTCACACAGAAAAATAGTTATTACGTTTTGTTTTTGTAGCACGATTCGTGCGCCACCCTGTATTTTTATTTTTATTAAAAACAAACAAGAAAAATATTTTTTACACAATTTTTAAATGTTAAACGATGAATTCTATTTAATTCCGTTACTAACCTATCCCAAACAAAAAAACTAATAATTTTTCTTATCTGCATGACTTTGGAGATAATTCTCTAACTATATCTAACTTATGTACCAGTCATGCTACGTCTTCACATTTTCTTTTTACGTTTATTTACTACAAGGCCATTTAATTAATTCATGTTAGAATTTTTTTTAATGAGTTTCTGTGGGGTAAGCGTAAATAGTTTATGTAATTCGACATCTCTACATTTTTCAAGTACACGATAAAAGCAAGTGGTTTATTTATGTATAGCGTTGACATATTTACGAATACGTCAACCTATGTGAAAATCAAAACCATTTGTATTTGTTGTTGTACAAACTTCCGCTAGTAGCAAATACGAGCCAGAAATTCACAACATGCGCGGTTTCTACAAGTTTTCTGGATTGTCATCAAAAATAAAATGTAAGTTGATTGAGAGAACAATTTTAATCACTGGGTTAAAATGTAAATTCTCTCTCTCAACAAGTAATTAATTTTGGAACAAATACCGCGAAATTTTCTTGGTTAAGGGCAGTCAGTCAACATTAATTATCCGTGTAGTAGCTCAGCTCGGCGGATAATTAAGTTAAATATCTAGTTGTTTTTTTTAGTTTTTGTTTCGTTTTTTTTTGTTGTTTTTGCTGAATACAGTTTTCAGTTGTAACGTACAGTAAATTATTGTGTTTTTTTTTTGAATCAGCAGCATTTCTTCACCTTCAGCAGTAATCTGGTAAGTATATCGGGGCTCAGCATACTAACTTTTACGGCCCAGGTAGCATGGTGTTCTTTTGGCTGTCTCTCGGGACGGGAATGTTGTGACATAGGCACTCTTTCCCCTTCTGCCAAAACCGCCCTGATACCCAAAATAAAAAAATACTTACTAACATCTCTTGTGGGCCCGAGGCCAATATATTTTCGTTTTATTTGATTTAATATGGTGGTGTAAACACCATAATATACAACCTCGGTCGACTCGATCCGCATAATGGGTCGACGACACTGCCACTATGGAGGGGTCCGTTATCTCACTCAACTGTTCCCCCTTTCTTCTGCGGCTAGCAAGGCCGCTATCCATGCACTCCAATACCCACGCCATTTTCCTCTAAAAGACTGAGCTGCGGGAATAAATGCCGCAAGGAGTGCGAACATGGGTAGTGGCAAATTCTGTGAAACCGGGCTGGCCTCAATAGGTAAGAGGCTAACCCGTTTCAAGTGGCGCCCAAACAAGGGCCTAATAACATCAGGTCCATTTTATTTGTATGTAGGCACCACGTTTCAAGTGGCGCCCAAACCGGGGAGCTCAACATCTGTTCCCTGTCTTAACAATTTAATTAAATGATTTATTTATAAGTTTTTGTCAATACAGATATGAGATTCTGACCGGTATGAGTATGGCAGCGGTCATGCTCTAGAGGCATGCCTGACCAGATTCAGTGGTGGGTCATAAGCATATCGGTGTGAATCTAAAACTTTTAAGTTGCATTGCTGGATTTTCGAATTCTTGGTTTATCTGTGGCAAGTCCCAACCCACACTCTGGGGGATAAACCAACATTCGTGATAGCATTTGGAATTTAAAATTTATATATTTAGGATTGTCATAAACTGGAACACAACATCTGTTTCCAATGTAAATAAATTGTTGGTATATAGGCATCACTGTTTCATATGGCGTTTAAATGCGTGCATTTAATGAACCACTGTCTCAAATGTTGTCGATATGTTAAAGAAAAAAAAATTTTCGGTAGTAGCAACACCAACCATTTCTCAAGAATTAATTATCGAGTTGTACGGTTTTCGGTACCTGGTACAACTAACAATCTTTCAATTCTGTACAGGCAAGGGTGAATGGTGTGATCCCTGGAGCAATGTGCATATCTCTTTCTCGGCCGGGGAAGATACCGGGGGTATAAAGGGCTGCACATTCCCAGTTAAATTTGAAACATCATTCCATATCCCGATCAGATTGTAAAGATTGCCCCCTCAATTTTTCCTCAGTTTTAATAACCCAGCTTGTAGTAAGAAGTTACGCCAAGTGAGGATAAATTTGGCTAAAAAGTAGATTTCCACCCACAACGTTAGTTAGGTTTCGCTGTATTTCACCTCGTTAATTCAATTTTAAATTTGCATCCTTAGGGATGGGTTTGCCAGTCCTCCTTTTTAGATTAAGTACGTCCAGGGCATAGCACTTGTAGCTGTTCAATCTTGTGTTCTGATTGTGGACGGTTATATGACTCCAAGTTTTGGGCATAAGTTACAAGTAGGTTATGGGACACGTTGTGGAAATCTCAGCGATAGCCGGCGAGGTATCGTTCCTGGCCTCGTAGATATCGGATTATTGCGTGCCAGTTCTGACTTATCACTCACACGATCCATTGTCTCCAAATGTAGGATAGGAATCTGGATTGTGGAACGAGGGTAAGGCTGATGACATGATCAAGCAAGTACTTTAATCAGTTTCGTTAGTCTAACCAACATGGCAGTGAGGATCACTCGTAAGTAGTTGGGACGCCCACTGCATAATTGAAGGTAGATTAGCAAGCTGATCAAAATTATAAATCTGTTCCTTTTCCTTTTCCTTGTTTGACCCAATAATAGTGGTATTCTTATTGTCGACCCATGGTGGGGGTCGGAATAAACCGTGGTTGTATATATTTTGAATTATTCAATTTCATTTTTTGTGTTAACGATAATTAAGTAAACTGTTTATTAATAGTCAGTTTTTGTTTACCTAATAAGTTAAGATGGAGCTTTATATAAACAAGCTCAGTGAGGAAGAGTTGCGTATAGAGTTTGAGGTGCGCAACCTGGTTGACAAAGCCAACCAGGAAATAACTCAGACGATGAAAGAAGCGCTAGTGCGTAAAATAGAGGAAGAGCGTGAGGATTCGTTCTTCGCGCCTAGCAAAGCACACCAGGCCGCACAGAAACAACCCAGACGTGAAATTGAGGCCTGTACAAAGAAGTTAAAGTCGGTATGGGAAGGGGTGATGCAAAACCTAAAAAATAGTGTACCAACCGAAGAATGGCAGCCGGAGACGACTGCAAGATTGGCTCACATTCAGGGTCGAGCCGATCGGGTAAGCAAGTCCCCAAAGTTCTCCGAAATGTCAACGTGTTTAAGGGAAGCCACCCACGTTCTCGGCAAGGTGGTAGCAATGCTGAAGCACGGAAAGCTGGCCCCAGAGCAAGCCCGAGAGCAGATAGAGGGGTTAGTGATAGAAATACCAAGCAAAGAGGCTACAGTTACCCCCGGGGGAAAGCCAACACAACCCCAAGATGAGGTTGGGACTAGCAAAGATGTCCAGCAGATCAAAACCAATCCCCCGTTTATGTTAGAGGATCTTGGGGAAGACCTGTTGGAGGATCTTGGGCATGAAATAGATCAATTGAAGTTTAGCAGTTCGGATAGAACAAAGGGAGACGAGACTGGATTCGATACGTCCAATAGGATGCCTCATAATTCTACTAAGTTTCCCGAAATACCAGCCTGGAGTAATACAAAATTACGGCAGGAAGCAAAAACATGGAAAATCAGATTCCAGGGACTCCAAAGCGATTTAACGATCCAACGCTTTCTCAAACGAATAGAGTGGCATGCCGACAGGTCAGATATGCCCTATGACCAGCTCGTGCGAGTACTAGATCTCTGCCTAGAGGACGAAGCTTTCGAGTGGTTTTGGAATACGGTCGATCGTAACCCCGGAGCCTCCTGGGAACAAGTGAGACAAGCAATGATTGTCCGGTTCATGCCAAGTATCACGGATGACGACATACGTCGGATGCTTAGTAATCGAAAGCAGAGGTATCCGCGAGAAACCGTACAAGAGTTCTACCAAGCGATACAGAGGATTGCGTTGCAATCAAACAAAGTTATAACTGACAGTACGATATATACCATCCTAAGAAGGAACATTAGACCAGGTCTACAGTTTGCACTTCATGATGAAAACGATTTCCCGAACCTACCGGCCTACATCCGCCGCTGCAGCGCTTTAGAAGCTATGTGGCGTAGATTCGGACATAATCCTGAGGCAAGTCTGTCGCTGCAATCAAATGCATCCGAATCTTACAGGCCACCTCCTCGGCGGCAAGTAGCGTTTGATCCGAGAGCTCCAAAGGTGCACGAGCTGTCTCATCCAGACACAACAGAGTACGTACCGGAGGAAGAGGAATGTCTGTATGGTTACCTGGATGACGGCACACAATACAACCAGCCACAGATAGAGGCGATGGAGGCTAAGCTTAAAAGAGAGATTACCCCAGGAAGATCGTTCAAGAATCCAACTAGGCCAGTTATTCTTAAACCCCGTCTAAACATCACAGGGCCTTCACGGCCTGGATACCGAAGTTGTTGGAATTGTGGCCATACAACCCATTACTTTAAAGACTGTACGAAACCCGTCAAAACTAATTTCTGTTTTGGGTGTGGAGCTAAAGACACGTTCAAGGCGTTTTGTTCAGTGTGTAATCCACCGGGAAACTGGAGGGCCGAGATGAGGGGTACTCGGGACACTCGTCTTGGTCACGAAAGCCCGAGATTAAACAGGAGGACGGAAGAAGCTGCATCCAACACCGATCCGGAGTTATACCGGGGGTGGCGGAAATAAGTACACCTAAAACCAAATCTTCTTGTTCGACGTCTTGTCAAACGGATAACAGGCAAGTTAGTCGGGCAATAAGTTGGTTGCGTAAGCGCAGTATATGGCGCAAGAACATTATTTCATCAGTTATCCAACCAGGGCCAGACCACCGGCCATACGTTGAATTAAAAATAAACGGGCAAATGATCCGAGGATTACTCGATTCTGGAGCCAATATTAGTCTGTTAGGTAGTGGTTGTGAAAGGTTTCTGGAGACCCATGGACTAACATATCGACCACAAGAAACAAAGATACGCACAGCCAGTGGAACACCAGAACCAATTCTGGGATATATCCATACCCCAGTGACTTTCCATGGCCAAACCAAAATAATCAAGTTATTTATCGCGCCAACTTTATCTCAACCTTTATATTTAGGCACAGATTTCTGAAAATTTCTGTCTCAGAATTATCATGTCCCACAGAGACACCACGAATGGAAGGCACGATTGACCATCACAAACTATCCAGCGAGCAACAGCGAGAATTAGATTTCGTGAAGATGAAATTCCCATCATCGGTCCAATTTTGGCTGGGAAAAACACGTCTCGTTGAGCACGAAATCGATACCGGCGACGCAAAACCTATCAAACAGCGGTATTATGCCATTTCCCCTGCCGTCCAGAAAGATATGGACCAAGAGATTGAGCGGATGTTAGGTCTCGGGGTAATAGAGGAATCTTGCAGCCCTTGGAGTTCGCCAATGGCTGTAGTACGGAAGGGTAATGGTAAAATTCGTCTATGCCTTGATGCTCGTAAGCTGAATAGTGTGACAGTCAAGGACGCTTATCCATTGCCAATAATCGACGGATTACTTAGTAGACTGGAAAATACCAGGTATATATCTAGCCAGATCTTAAAGACGCTTTCTGGCAGATCCCGCTTAATCCAACAGCAAGGGCTAAAACTGCATTTACTGTGCCGGGTAGACCGTTATACCAATTCACAGTAATGCCTTTCGGCTTGTGTAATGCTGCACAGACCATGTGTCGACTTATGCACAAGGTAATCCCGCACGAATTACACGAACGTGTGTTTCTATATTTAGATGATCTTCTCGTGACTTCCCCCACTTTTGAAGAACACTTACACCTACTGAAAGTGGTTGCGGATCGCCTGTCTGCTGCAAATCTCACCATTAATGTAGAAAAATCTAAGTTCCTCCTAAAACGTCTAAAATATTTGGGACACATTGTTGGTGAAGGCAGTATTAAGGTGGACCTCGATAAGGTTATGGCCATCCAAAACTTCCCAGTCCCGAAAACGGTTAATCACATTTGGCAGTTTCTAGGTATGAGTGGGTGGTACCGGAAATTCATCCCAAATTATTCATCGATCGCTTCCCCACTCACAGATTTTTTAAAATCTAAAGGAAGCATCACATGGAACGAACAGGCACAGAAGTCTTTCGATCAGTTAAAAACTTGTCTGTCCAAAGCACCGGTTTTAATCCATCCGGATTATACACGTACATTTTATATTCAAGTCGACGCATCGAAAACCGGCGTGGGCGGGGTACTCTTCCAGAAGGATGATGAAGACGGAGAACACCCCATCGCATTCTTCTCACATAAACTAAATGGTGCACAGAAAAACTATAGTGTTACCGAGCTCGAGTGCTTAGCGGCTGTCCTAAGCATAAGAAAATTCCGAGCTTATGTGGAAGGATATGCGTTTGTGTTAATAACAGACCATGCCAGTCTTCAGTGGTTAATGAACCAGTCCGAACTCTCTGGTCGATTAGCACGTTGGAGTCTGAAACTCCAAGGATACAAATTCCGTATAGAATATCGGAAAGGGGCGCAAAACATAGTTCCAGATGCTCTATCTCGAGTACACTCCGATGAAATAGCAGCGTTGAATGCGGTCCAAAAACCCCAAGTAGACTTGCAGTCACCGGAATTCTCCAGTCCCGAATACCTCGACCTGAAAAATATCATAATGAACATGAAACCCATGCCAAGCAACGTCAAGGTTGTAGACGGTAAACTGTTGTTTCACCAACCAGTAAGAGACCTGGATCTCAAGACGGACATCCCTAGGAAACCCTGGATTCCAAAAAGTTCCATTCCATCGACATAGTATGTCATCAACATATCTATACCAAAAGATTATATGACGAAAATAAGGATTGTTGTTTGATAAAATCGTTTGTTCGAAGAAATTCATGAAAATTTCAGCTAACAAAGATGACTGAGGGGAGCCCATGGGTAGACCATCAGCGAATTTGAAATATGTATTATCAAAGCAGAAATAGTTTTGTTTAATACAAGTCTCAAAGACCAACTTCAGTTCACGACGTAGGCCCTCATCTACAACATCCCTATCTAAGTAATTACAAACTATTTGAGATAAAGTTTTAATTGGAATTGAAGTGAAAAGACTGACAACGTCAAACGAAACTAGTTTTGAATGTAGTGGAATGTCGACGTCTTAAATTTTGCTAATCAATTCTACCGAGTTCTTAACCGAGTAAGCCGAAAAGAAATTAGTATGATCATTGAAAAAGTTTATGAAACCCTTACATAGCTTGTAGGCAGGAGCATTACAATACGTAACTATTGGTCTAATCGGGATCAAATCGGGTAAATTCTCAGTATCCCACCATTGATTTTACGTTGGAAAGGGAAGAAAATATATGTATTAATTTTCTAGATATAACAATAATAGAGCGTAATATAATTCTACAAATAGCAACGAATAACGGATATGCAACTAAGACTATATTAAAGTTATTAAATAAAAAGCTAAAGCGCAAAGCTCTAACGGGTATTTATCCACCGGATAATCCAACGCAGGAAAATTGGCGTCGCTTAGAGTATATAGGAAAAACTAGCCAACGGATTAGCAACATCGTGTCCGATTTACCAATATTAGTTTTGCTTTTTATAATAATAACACAATAAAGAAAATGGTTTTTAACAATAAACCTAGAGTTGATCGCCTTTTCAAGTCTGGTGTTTATAGGATTAATTGCAATGATTGTAGTTTCTCATATATTGGACAGACTGGGCGCAATTTTGGAGTTAGAGCTAAAGAACATTTATCTGGTTGCAATCAATCAACGTTCCATAATCATTTAACTTTAGAAAATCATACAGCTAGCTTAAACAATTTAGACATATTACATATACAACCTAAAAGCAGACGTTAGAATCTTACGAAATTCGAAAATCCAAATTCCTTAACCAAGATATCCTTAACGAACAGAGAGAAATCCGTTTCTCACCAATTACAGATCCCGCCCTGTTTTATTCTCACGCTCTTAATAATATGACTAATACGTCGGGTAATTAAATGCACTTCAATATACCTTGAATTTTGTTACTCAACCGATAACTAATCGCTTACCTGCTATTCCACAACCCCCTTTTTTATTTGTAATTTTTCCGTGTAAACAACAGATGGTTGGAACGATCAATAGATTAATTTTTATTGCCTATTTTTTGTCCCTCCTTCTTTGATTTTATTTTGCTTATTTCTACTATATATAACTAAATTTTTATTTTTACCAATCAGTAGATACTCCTGATGATAACCTAACAAGTTGAAATTAATCGAGTAATTTTTTAAACATTTTGGAAAAAAAAAAAAAATTTTTTGTGCGAAATAATAAACAAGTGTTTTAATGTGTTTATTAAGTGTTAATGTGTATGGAAACTTTACAGTTACCAAGTGGCCTACGAGGGCTTAAAACAATTTTCGGTTGGATAGTGGCTGGCAAAATGGATATAGAAGAATGCCAGGTAAATTTTTTTAACATATTATTAGATGTCGATAAATTTCTCCGTAGGTTTTGGGAAATAGAAGAAGTTCAAAAATGCTTAAAACGAACACCAGAGGACCAAAAGTGCGTGGAGTTATTCGTAGTAACAACTAAGTAAGCAAGGAATGATATATTTACAGTACACCTGCCATTCAAGCAACCGGGTAGCATGCTTGCGACAACTTATAATGCTGCTATGAATCGCCTAAAATTAATGGAGAGAAAATTCAAGCGAGATGAGGAGTTTAGAATTACGTACAACGCGTTTATGGCAAAATATGAGCTGCTAGGTCACATGGTATGCGTACAAGAGTTCCAGAAGTCGAATAAATATTACCTACCGTACCATGGAATAATGAAGGCCAGTAGCGCAACCACGAAGCTTCGTGTGGTATTTGATGCTTCCTTCAAGTCATCTGAAGGTCTATCGTTAAACGATATTTTAATGGTGGGTCCCACTGTACAACCTCCACTTATTCATATTCAGCTTCGATTTCGACAACACGAGCTTGTGATATGTGGGAATATAGAAGAAATGTGCCGTCTGATGTGGGTTTCGCCAGAGAATCGAAAATACCAAAACATTTAATGGCGTGCCAAAATTGAATACGCTCACTTATGGTACCGCACTTGCCACCGTTTTAGCAACCCGTACCTTAAAGGCGATTGATACATAACAACAATCATCTCAGCCGGAAGCAGCAGAAGCCATACTCCATGACATGTACGTCGATATATCATCAATGACCGGAGCGACCTCAAATCAATGCGTCACGAACAATGTTGAACTACGATTGTTCATACACAACACAACGGAGAAAGATGTCACGGATATCTGAGAACCAATGGATTCATCAAAGATGTTAGACCCTTCAATTCAATCGATGTGAAGACGTTTTCCAGTTCAATGTTGTATTTCCAGCTCATAAACTACATACTAAGCACTCTTTATTATCGGACGTTTGCCGAATATACGACCTGCTTGGCTAGTTGTCCCCGATAAAGGTGAAGATCTTGTTCCAGAAGCTCTGGGTGCAAAGCCTGAGTTGGGATAGCGAGCTTCCCGTAGAAGTTTTAAAGGCATAGGTGAATATCAAAGTTGAGTAAAATCCTACATTATTCGAATTCCAAGATGGATACAAGCAGGCAGACAAGTAAAATCGATGGGATTTTGCATGCAAGCGAAAACGCCTATGCAGGGGTGGTCTACGCTGTAGTGGATACAAGCCACGGTCACGTGCCAACAAAACGCACTATTTATCGTGTAGTGAATGATTTCGAAGAAAGAGAGTCTTTAAGTGATAGGCCCAAGCATGGGCCACAACGTACTGCAAGATCGGCTAAAAACATTACTGCTGTCAAGAAAGTGTTCAAAACAATCCATCAACCTGAATTCGACCCCATGCTCAGGAGCTTGGTCTTCAAAGAACAAGTTTGGTCACAATTTTGCACAAGAATTTGCATTTGTTTCCATTTAAGATTCAGTTGACACAAGAGCTTCTTCCACATGACCATTTACGCCGCCGTACATATGCCAATAGGATGTTACAGCTCGCCCATGACAACCCCGATTTTCATGAAAAAATCATAATGAGTGACGAGGCACATTTTCATTTAAATGGATATGTGAATAAACAGAATAGTCGGTTCTGGGCAATGAAAAACCCTCACATTATTCATCAGTCACCTTTACATCCATTAAAAGTGACAGTCTGGTGTGCAATTTGGTCAGGAGGAATCATTGGACCTTACTTCTTTGAAAATGAAAACGGTGTAACGGTAACTGTGAATGGGGAGCGATATCGTGATATGATTGAAAACTTTTTAACGCCACAACTGCATACTTTGGGCTTGATTAACATGTGGTATCAACAAGACGGTGCCACATCGCATACAGCCAGGATTACAATGGAATTACTGCGAGAACTCTTTCCACAATAAGTTATTTCAAAAAATGGTGATGTTGATTGGCCTCCACGGTCGCCTGATTTGACTGCTCCGGACTTCTTTTTGTGGGGATATCTAAAAAGTAAGGCTTATGCAAACAAACCAGAAACGCTTGAGCAACTCAAACAAAATATTCGTGATGAAATTAATGAAATACCGCGGAAATGTGTGAGAATGTAATGCAAAATGTGCTCAAAAGGGCTCGCATTTGTGAGGCTAACAGAGGCGGACATTTATCTGATATTGTATTCCATACATAATTGCCGACATTAAATAAAACATTTATCAATATAAGATCCATTCTCTTTCATTTAATCAAAAATCATAAACAAACAAAGTAGTATATCTTCCCGGCGGACACCCTGTAGTTAAGTAGATTTTGATTCGTATTCTTACTCGTATATGAACGTCATAGAATTATATACTATAGAATGAATGTAATGATTTTTCCCATATAAGATTTGCTGTTTCATGTGTCACAAGCCAGAGCAGGATGGTTATATAAAAAAATGCATACGGCGGTCTCTTATCTCAAAATAAAAACCAGTCAAACAAGTTTTGGTTTTTGTTTAAAATGACGCGTTAATCTTGTGCTCTTAAAAAATCTTGAAAATATTAATTAAAATAATCAAAAAAATATTATAAAATAGTTAGTGGATAGTGTGTAGTGCATCATTTAAAATAAAAATTAGAATCTCTTAATAAAATGAAGTGTTTTGTGAAAAACTACAAAAATACGCCTAAAAAATTTCAGGAAGGAATTTCGTGCCATCAGTAAGTGTTTATATAAAATAAAATGTAAATTATGTTAAGAAAAAAGTGATTTGTGGTAAAATTATTCTTAATTTAAGTTATAAATCAGAAAAAGTAAGAAAAAAATTTTGTTCGTTGGCGTTGGTTTTTGTCATTTTGTAAACAAATGTTTTTACCAGTGTCGCATTTTTCGTATTACTATAGTTCAAAAAGATGGTGGCAACAATCAATTGCATGTACTGTGTGATTTTCTTTTCATAATTTATTTTTATTTTGTAATATGTATTGTAAATACAATTTTTTACAGAAATTATTAATGTAAACATTTGTTTTTAGTTTACCAAACTATGGAGAATTGAAAAAGCAATGGTTGAAGCCTCATCAGATGATATTTCAATTGGGCAAGAAATTTCTAAAGTGGATGAATCTATGTATGACGAAGATTTTTTTGGATACCCAATTATACTAAGTGAATTTTCAATTAATGGGGGGATTTATAATACGATATTTATTTAGAAAATTGAATTGTGAGGACTATTGCAAATTAATACAACAATGTAATTCTTATAAATCTCTAATCAATTTACAAAATAGGGGCGGTCTTTTAACTCCTTCGTCGTCAGTATAAAAATTTGTAAATATTCCGAAGCAGTATTAAAACAGGAATTGGCTATTGCGGAATACAAAAACATAACGCAACTACAATCTAGTTCTAAATTGTTTAAACAAATAATATAGTTATAACGTTCTTCACAACCTAATAAGTTTTAAATATTTTCAATGATGAAGATCAATATAGTCATTCTCAAAACGTTAATTTGTTAGAGCATTCTATCATAGAAAAATATTATGACATCCGGTTGAATTATTTTTGTAACCAAAGGTCATATAAATTAACAAAAAGAAACAAATTTGTTTCTTTATTACATTTTAAAGGAATGTGAAATAAATCAGCGTAGTGGTTTTATAATTACTAATTTTTATATACATAATATTATATTTAAATAAAAATAATTAATGTACTTTTATTAAAGAAATAAAAATTTACTTAAATTTAAATAATTTTTTAATTTTAACTTCCTAACTTCATTCCATTCGGTCGAAAAAAATTCTAAATACGACCCTGTTAATTTATATGCTTTCTCTTTTACCCTCAGAATACGACTCACTTGACAGCTCATTACATTCATTCTATATAATCTATTTCTATGATGTACGTTTATTATTAATACATCGAGTAATATTTTACTTGAATGAAATTAATATTTTGTTATAATATGATTAATTTGTATTTGAATTTTTGTTGTACAGCGATCATTTATATAAAAATCCCCAAAATCCAAATTTAATTTTTTCATGCAATTAGAAAAAATGAATATTCTACGGTAGCAATCTCAAACAAAATAACATTTTACACACATACACATACGAACCAGTTAAAGCCATAGAAATAGAGTATATAGAATGAATGTAAAGAACTGTCAAGCGTCACAAATTCGGAGGGTAAAAGAGAAAGCATATAAATTAACAGGGCCGTATTTAGAATTTTTTTCGATCGAATGCAGTGAAGTTAGGAAGTTTAAATTAAAAAATTATTTATATTTAATTACATTTTTATTTCTTTAATAAAGTACATTAATTATTTTTATTTAAATATAATATTAATATAATAAAAAATTATAAAATATAAAAAACATAAAATATAAAAAATAATAATTATAAAACCACTACGCTTATTTATTTCACATTCCTTTGAAATGTAATAAAGAAATAAACTTGTTTCTTTTCGTCATATACCTTCGGTCATATACCTTTGGTTACAAAAATAATTCAATCGGATGTCATAATATTTTTCTATGATAGAATGAGCTAACAAATTAACGTGTTCTTGAGAATGACTATATTGATCTTCATCATTGAAAATATTTACACTTATTAGGTTGTGAAGAACGTTATAACTTATTTTTTTTAAACAATTTAGAACTAGATTTTAGTTGGGTTATGTTTTTGTAGTCCGCAATAGCCAATTCCCGTTTTAATACAGCTTCTGAATATTTAAAAATTTTTAATACTGACGACGAAGGAGTTAACAGGCCACCCTTATTTTTTAAATTGATTAGCGAGGTATAAGAGTTACATTGTTGTATTAATGTGCAACAGTCCTCACAATTCAATTTTCTAAATTAATATCGGACTATAAATCCTCCTATGTATTCAATAACATTAATTGAAAATTCACTTAGTATAATTGGGTATCCAAGAAAATCTTCATCATACATATTCGATTCGTCTACTTTTGAAATTTCTTGGTCAATAGAAATATCATCTGATGAGGCTTCAACCATTGCTTTTGCAATTCTCCATATTTTGGTAAACTAAAAACAAATGTTTACATTATAATTTCTGTAAAAAATTGTATATACAGTACATATTCCAAAATAAAAATAAATTATGAAAAGCAAAGCACTTAGCACATGAAATAAAATAAGAAAAATGCGGCACTGGTAAAAACATATGTTTATTAAAAGCATCAACCCACGCCAATAACCAAAATTGTTTTCTTATTTTTATCTGATTTATAACTTAAATTAAGGATAATTTTACCACAAATCACTTTCTTTTCAACATAATTTACATTTTATTTTTTTATAAACACTTACTGATGGTACGAAATTTCATCTTGTAATTTTTGAAGCGTAATTAGCAGTTTTTCACGAGACACTTCATTTTATTAAATGTTTGTAATTTTTATTACTAAAATGATACACTACACACAATCCGCTAACTATTTTAATAATATTTTAATTATTTTTTAATTATTTTAATTAATATTTTCACGATTTTTTAAGAGCACAAAATTAAACGCGTAATTTAAAACAAAAACAAAAACTGGTTTGAGGGGTTGAATCTTTGACATATGAGACCGCCATATGCATTTTTTATATAACCATCCTGCTCTGGCTTGTGACACATGAAACAGCAAATCTTATGTGGGAAAAATCATTACATTCATTCTATAGTATATAAGTCTATGGTTAAAGCGATCAGTTGTTTATAATTTTGTAACACACACACATACTCCAACTCAATATGAAAAATACAATTACAGTTCGTTTCGTTCATCAAGGCGCCTTCACGGAACGGAATTATTTTTAATCCAACTCTTTACCCAATCAAATCTTTATATTCAACTAAGCCCACCCAATTTAATCCAGCTTTAGTTGAAAAATGTCCATCTTTTGAGCAAATAATCTTGGTCGTACCAACATAGTAACAAAAAATAAACTGAAATTGAGTAATAATTGTGCTCATATATTTGTTATTGTGTTGTTTATTTATGACAAATCTCATCCCCGTGTAACTCATATTTTCGACTAATCCGATTATAGGAACGCCCAATGTTCGATACATTTTCGCACCTCGATTTGTAATCTATAACGCTGCTGTTTGTGGCGTGCTGACTAGCACAACGCCGTTTACCGGAACATTTTGGGCTAAAGAAAGGTGTATATCACAGTTCCAGGTGGTGTATCCACGAATAATATATCAATTTCATCCCAAAATGTTCTCTTTAATAGCCGCTCTAGTGCAGACATAATTAATGGTCCTCGCCAAACAACCGGTTTTTCAGAAATTAATAATTCCATTGACATACATTTAACCCCATAATTTATTATCGGTATAATATTGTTAGAATTGTTCACTTAAGGTTCTTCATGTTCATGGATATTCATCATTAATGGCACGGAGGGGCCAAATATGTCATCATCCAGGAAACCGACCTTTTTACCTAAACCACCTAGTGTTACTGCTAAATTAACAGCCGTTGTTGATTTACCAACACCGCCTTTGTCAGAGGCACCAACTACAATACTCGTATTATAAACGCCGTCTAATGGTTTTCGTTTTGGTAATCCACGGACTATAAGTTTGACCTGCCGCGTATCCACTTCCCGTGCATAATTTGTCTTAAATAAATTAAATTAAAAGAACATTATAACGGGTGATTTTTTAAGAGCTTGAGAACTTTTTTTTAAAAAAAAACGCATAAAATTTGCAAAATCTCATCGGTTCTTTATTTGAAACGTTAGATTGGTCCATGACATTTACTTTTTGAAGATAATTTCATTTAAATGTTGACCGCGGCTGCGTCTTAGGTGGTCCATTCGGAAAGTCCAATTTTGGGCAACTTTTTCGAGCATTTCGGCCGGAATAGCCCGAATTTCTTCGGAAATGTTGTCTTCCAAAACTGGAATAGTTGCTGGCTTATTTCTGTAGACTTTAGACTTGACGTAGCCCCACAAAAAATAGTCTAAAGGCGTCAAATCGCATGATCTTGGTGCCCAACTTACCGGGCCATTTCTTGAGATGAATTGTTCTCCGAAGTTTTCCCTCAAAATGGCCATAGAATCGCGAGCTGTGTGGCATGTAGCGCCATCTTGTTGAAACCACATGTCAACTAAGTTCAGTTCTTCCATTTTTGGCAACAAAAAGTTTGTTAGCATCGAACGATAGCGATCGCCATTCACCGTAACGTTGCGTCCAACAGCATCTTTGAAAAAATACGGTCCAATGATTCCACCAGCGTACAAACCACACCAAACAGTGCATTTTTCGGGATGCATGGGCAGTTCTTGAACGGCTTCTGGTTGCTCTTCACTCCAAATGCGGCAATTTTGCTTATTTACGTAGCCATTCAACCAGAAATGAGCCTCATCGCTGAACAAAATTTGTCGATAAAAAAGCGGATTTTCTGCCAACTTTTCTAGGGCCCATTCACTGAAAATTCGACGTTGTGGCAGATCGTTCGGCTTCAGTTCTTGCAGGAGCTGTATTTTATACGGTTTTACACCAAGATCTTTGCGTAAAATCTTCCATGTCGTCGAATAACACAAACCCAATTGCTGCGAACGGCGACGAATCGACATTTCACGGTCTTCAGCAACACTCTCAGAAACAGACGCAATATTCTCTTCTGTACGCACTGTACGCATTCGTGTGGTTGGTTTAATGTCCAATAAAGTAAACTGAGTGCGAAACTTGGTCACAATCGCATTAATTGTTTGCTCACTTGGTCGATTATGTAGACCATAAATCGGACGTAAATCGCGAAACACTTTTCGAACCGAACACTGATTTTTGTAATATAATTCAATTATTTGCAAGCGTTGCTCGTTAGTAAGTCTATTCATTATGAAATGTCAAAGCATACTGAGCATCTTTCTCTTTGACACCTTGTCTGAAATCCCGCGTGATCTGTCAAATACTAATGCATGAAAATCCTAACCACAAAAAAATCACCCTTTATTATATTATACATTCTATTTATTATATAGAAGAAAAAATTTATTTTATAATCTCGTTCCGTGAAGACTGCATCAAGGACTAAGAAACCTAAATCAAAACAATTTTCCCAATACATACACAAATTTATGAAATTTTTTTTTTTTTATGTTGTTTGAAAATGGTACCAAAATATATTTTCATATTTAATATAGTTCCCGTTGGAAATGATTTTTGGTCTAAGCTGTTCTTAAATTTGTGATATATAATATGTACATACATGCCTATTTGTGCATTGCACATGGCAACAGGTTTTTATCCACAGAAAAAATTGAAATAACTATAGAGACACACCCACATACAAACTGAACTTTATGGACGATTACGATCAACCAGAAAATATGGGTTAGTGGAAAACTAAAAATTGTCAATGAAAACTACCTTAAAAATGAAATCAATGATAAGTATGATAAGTAAATATACTTGTTAATCGATTTAATCAGAAATGTAGATTTTCAAAATGATTTATGAATTACATCCAATTAAAAATGAGTTATTACATTTTAAACGGATTATTGTGGTTACATAATAGTATGTTTTAAAATCATAACGCACGCATTTGAAACTGGCCGTATTATAAGTGTGTGAAGTTATCCCAGTATTTCATCCCAGAAAAATATAAATGTTCATCAGGCAAAAATACTAGCAACCTTTAGATCTTTAGAGCGCAACTTGACCTTTGGATTGGACGGGAAGGGGAAATAGAAACGAAACGTACAAAATATCAGGTTTATTTTATTTAATTGCTTAAAATTTTTAATTTTTTTGGAATTCTATTATTTTGTAATTTTTTATTTTGGGTTTTGTTCAGCACAAACCGCTTGCAGTTTTTCCGAAGAAGAATCAACAAATAAAACATAATTAATTTATGTATGTGGCCGTAACATTCCTAGATTCTGCCGGTAAAAATAGGGGATACTCAGATTTTATTTTTAAAATGCACATGTTGCTCATTTCCTCACATATGTTAGAAATATGACCATTTTCAATGAAACAGGTTTCAAATAGACGAGCCAAAAATTTTGAGACTTCAAACCACTCATCTGAAGGTGCACTCAATGAACCAAAATTAGAGTTAGCCGTTTTAAAATTGTTCTCGTTTATAAATGTATCGTTTGCTGACATGCAAGAATCCGACTTCAGTAGTTTTTTGTTTGCAATTCTCACATTGAATTTTTTTAAATGCACAATATCCCGCATAAAATGATATTCATTTGACGTAAAAAGTGTAAATTCATCAGGTAAATTATCAATTTCCATTGGAGTCATCAGTTTGCAGCTTTGAAAACCTTCCAATTTAATTTTAAATTTTCTGCATCATCGGGTAGGCAATCAGACAACATGGAATTAAAAATTATTTTGCACACGACGATGTTAGCAAAATGTACCCCAATTTCGTAGCTTGACGGCATATAATTGTATCCTCCTTTTCCTCTAAGTGCCGAAAAAAAATTCTCCAGAACGTTTTGGTTGGTCTTCCCGGTTAAAATATATTCTATGGCATATTTAAATATTTAAATATTTTATCAACTCTAATTGAGCAGATATTGTTAGCTGTAACCCTTTAATAAACTTAAAATAATTTTGAGTTTTTGATGAAATTTTTAACTCGTTTAAAAAAACTAAACTCTTTTCTAAATATTCGTGAGTTTTGCCTTTTATTTTAAGCGGCTGCTCGTACAGGTTTTTCGATGAAAAATTGCGGCAATTCAAGCAACCAAAAATGTTATTGAATCTTTCAATAACCATTGCCGTAGGTAAAACGTTCGGTAAATAATTTTCAAACATAGCTGGTGTTGTTTTTAGAGTTGCTCGTAAACTGCAGGATACCGTGTTACTTAACACTTGAACCGATAATTTCACACTCATTTTTTGGAAATTATTTGGATCAATATGTTATCTTTGTTAGACGTGGCAGTAGTCGCACGGTTTGGTTTTTGTCAAAATCATACATTTTGCGAATGACATTAATATCGGTTGTTCCATAATCTGAATGAACAAATTGGTGTTTAATGAAAGCGTTTCTTGCGGATTTCCGGTATCCTCCTCAATGGTTTGGTGACAAAAGAAAAGCAGCGTTACTCCTACATGTATAGGAGATAAATATATTGAAATATACAATACGTTTGGCATAAACGAAGACGAGATGGTGTACGACGATTTAATAAAAAAATTTGAAAATTATTTTAAGCGAAAGAAGCAAATAACTTTGGAGCGTCAATTGTTCTTTAATGTAAAACAAAAGAACGGAGAAATTATTGAAGATTACCTCACTAGTTTAGTGAATGCAGCGAATAAGTGTGAATTTAAAGATATGAAGCAACAAATGGTACGAGACCTTTTTATATCGGGAATAAATAGAGAGAATCAACGAGTTAAGGAAACATTGTTGCTGAAAGAATCGGTAATGCAGGTGAAGCGAGAGACAGAGAGTGATAAGTTAATTACTAATTTGTAGTCGTTGTGGTCAAACGCCTAAATTTGCAAGTCCAGCTAAGAATGCTATGTGTTCTTATTGCAAAAAAATTGGACATTATGCAAAATGTTGTTTTAAATTAAATAAAAAATGTAACCAAGTAGTTGTAGAAAATTCGAATTGTCAAAATAATGTTTAAGAAGTTGAGAACGAACACGAGAATAATGAACACTATTTTGTAGGGTCAAAATTCTAAATATGAATAATGCATGGTTTATAGATATTATGATCAATGAAATTGTAATTGAGGCTCAAATTGACACAGGTGCTCAAGTAAATGTTTTATCTAAAAATAAGTTTGGTATATTGAATTTATCATATTCAATTATTAATGATTCCAAGATTAAATTGTTAACTTTTGTTAGGAATGAGATACCAGTTATAGGCACATGTATGTTATACTGTATAATTAAGAATATTGAATACGACATTGAATTTTTAATCGTAGAAAGTAATTGTCAGACGATACTTGGTCTTAAAACTTGTATAAATTGGAATGTAGTAGCGAAAACTTATATGGTTAGTGATACAATTGATAATCAAAAGGCATTGAATGATTCTATAGTTGATGATAATACGGTGAAGTCTTTAATAAGTCAAAATACATTCCTATTTTGTAGCCTTGGTAATTTACCTCAAGAAGCACACATCGATATTGATGTATCAATGACACCTGTGGTGGATGCACCACACAAAATACCATTTAGTCTATACGAACCATTAAAATTAGAGTTAGAATTGATGTGTAGAAAGAATGTAATCACAAAGGGTTCTGAACCTACAGAATGGGTCAATTCAATAGTTATAATTTCAAAAGCAAATGGGAAAATTCGAGTTTATTTGGATCTGCGAAATTTAAATAAGGGGATAAGAAGATCGCATTACCCAATGCCCAACATTGAGGTTATACGAGGAGTCAGTCAGTTGAATGGAGCCAAAATATTTTCAAGCCTCGGCGCATATTTAGGATTTTGAATGAGTAGCTTAGATAAAGCCAGTTCATAGTTGTGTACATTTAATACGCCCTTTGGTAGATACAGATTTTTAAAATTACCATATGGTATAGCAAGTGCACAGGAGATTTTTCAGAAAATTATGTGTGAAATATTTAGTGATTTACCTGGAGTGATGGTTTATGTAGATGACATATTGGTCTTTGGAAGAAATGAATTAGATCATTTTAACAATTTAGAAAGCGTTTTTAAACGAGCTTTAGAAGTTGGTTTACGCTTTAACAAGGATAAGTGCAAATTTTCGTTACGTCAAATTTCATATGTAGGTCATGTGTTTACTGATAAACGTATGGTAGCCGATCCAGAAAAGATTCGAGCAAAGATTCAACGGATGCCCGCACCTATGAATAAAAAAGATTTACAACGATTTTTATGTCTAATTAACTATTAAACTAACCATTGGTATATATTTTTTTTTGTATTTTATTTTGAGCGCCCAATAGCTCTACTATAAGGTGCTTCAGCCTTATCCATTCATTCTGGGACACCCTGTATACATTCCGTAATTGTATGATAAAACCAAAATCTTAAGACAATTATTATGTAATAATTTTGAATTCATATGGGATGAAAATTGTAAAAAATCTTTTAATAATCTGAAAGAAGCCATATCGTCTGTGGCCATGTTAGCGTATTTTGATCCTAGTAAACAAACCGTTCTTTCTGTTGAAGCGTCACAGTTTGCTCTAGGAGCAGTAATTGTTCAAGACAATAAGCCGTTAGCATACGGTTCAAGAACGTTAGCTCAAAATCAGCAACAATATGCTCAAATTGAAAAGGAGCTTCTAGGTATAGTCTTCAGATGTTAAAGATTCTATCAGTATACGGTCAAAAAATTTTGGTAGAAACAGATCATCAGCCTCTCGTCACTTTATTTAGGAAATCACTGTGTCACGTTCCTCTAAGACTACAGCGAATGATGTTGCGTATTCAAAGATATGATCTTGGTGTAGTATATAAACCATGCACAGAAAAAAAAAAAATTATTTTCGATGTAGATCTATTGACTTATCTGCAACATTTGACTGATTTGGAAATAAATATAGAAGCATGCGTGTATTAAAATTAACCAAGTTCGATAAAAAATATATCTCAAACAGCCTACTCGCTTTAAAATGTATATCTCGTGAATTTTATTACAATGAGGTATTCAAATTCTTACATTAGCAATATTTTTATCTGTTTTAGAAGTGTGTATTTAGCTATTTCAAGTCTACAGTTTATAGGTAACAGAAGTAAACATTTTAACCAAGTCCAAATAAAATACAGGGTGGGCCAAATAATTTTTTTTTTGAACTAGCGGTTTTTTTGAGTATGGTAAGGGCTATGTCACTTCTGATTTGACAGAAAGTTAGTTTTATCCTTCCGCTGAACGAAAATGGTTGTGTATTCGGTTCGCTGAGTGGGTTTGCGATCGACTTGAAGAAGATGCCGATTTTGGCAAAAAAATCATCTTTTCGGATGAGGCGCATTTCCATCTTGGCGGCTATGTAAACAAGCAGAACTGTCGCATTTGGGGCACGGAGAACCCGCACGTGATCGTAGAGAAGCCGATGCATCCCAATGAGTGACTGTTTGGTGCGGATTTTGGTCCGGTGGCATCATTGGGCCATTTTTCTTTGAAAATGAGCAAGGAGCCACCGTTACTGTCAATGGTGAGCGCTACCGCGTCATGATAAACGATGGTTTGTTCCCAGCACTTGAAGAGGAGGACATAGGCAACATTTGGTTTCAACAAGACGGCGCTCCATGCCACGCAGCACACGTTTAAATTGATCTTTTGCGCAATGTCTTCGAAAATCGAATTATCAGCCGCAATGCTGATGAGCTGTGATTTGACGCCGTTGGACTATTATCTTTGGGGTGCCGTCAAAGACTGTTACAATTTCGTGGAAATTGCTCCATGTTCAAAAAAATAAAAATTCAGTATACACATAATTTTTTCTTAGTCATGTACAATGGAACGCGAGTTGTCGTTTGCTCATCACTGAGGTCGTAAGTTTGAATTAATTATTGTATGCTTTGTGTCTGTTGTTGGGTGGTCATTTGTGTCCGTGTGTATTTATATAAAGTATACCAAGTGTTGTATTCCCTACTCGAGCAAAACATTATATACATTACATTTCTCCGTTACATGCACCGAGGTGATTTATTTTCGGCAATGACATCGCTTGATCATTTCAGTTTGGTCATTTAGTGGGATATAAACTCTTTACTTTGGTTAGTGTCAAATTGTGCGGTCTGTGAAAAGTAAAAGAAAACTATAATTAATTAAACATATTTGGTTATCGAAGTAAAGTATTCGAGCCATACATTGTGTGCTTAATTATTAAATTCGCAATCGGCTCCAATTTCGGTTGTTAAAATACGCAACTGTGTAAAGGTTGTGTAAGTTATTTGTGACATAAATTCAGGTTAGCATCAAAATTTGTTTGATAGCTTTAAGATTTGTTTGTGAGTAATAATAAAAACCAATAGTGTCTCCTCATAGTATTTAATCGGTACACAGGTGGGATAAGAAATAGCAGTGCTAACACCCATTTCCAGAATAAGCGCAGACAGGCAGGTAAAACACGTTGGCTATATGTTATAAGGAGTGCCTTTATTTTATTGCGTTTTCTTATTCTTTTGTGCGTATATAGCGGTGCCCGGCCGTAGTGTCACCTCGGTCACTGTCCGTGTGATTTCTCTTGGGATAACTGTGCTTAATATTGCAAATATTTACGGTGGGTGTAACCCATCTTGGTGGAATACGGTTCCCGGGCATAGGCATTGTTTAACGGGACAGCAACGGGAAATAAGACGACCGAATTCGCTCACGAATGTAACACCTAATTGGAACAAAGGAAAACCCAGCTAAGTGGACACAAACTTTTTTTTCTATTTATTTATTTATATACATATATGTTTATTTCTATAATTTATAATTTTTTAAACTAGTTGTTTGTTACCAATTTAATAATCTCAATTTTTTTAATAAGCTTAGGCTTTTCTTAAGCTTAATACCGAGTACAAAATAATTATAAAAAAACAACCTAATATATATTCAAGTACTACAGCTTTCTCAGAACATATTGCTTAGATTAGGGACCGGTCATTACACATTTATAGTAGCATAGGGACATAGTGCTTTCGAGAATTGACTAAAATTTAACGTTCGATTTGTTTGTTAAGTTATATCTCATATGTTAAGAAATCAGTGATGATGTTATATATATGTTGTTAATTTCTTTCAATTGTAAATTTTTTTTGTTTGGAACATGTTAGCAATATAAAAAGTTTCTAGAATATAACGTACAAATATGTTTAGCCGTTAATCAGTTTTTAATTATGTAGTGGGGAGAGATTCATATTAGGGAGGGAAGTGCCGGTAGTACTGACACTTCGGAAGGGTGGTGTCGGCATGGAGGTCAGGTGAGCATAGACCTCCAGTACGGTACATTTTCGGTAAACTCTCTTTCTTTTGGTTTTCTTTTCTGTTGTTTTGTTTGGATTATCCCATTTTTTCCTCCCTAAGCAGCACATACAAGCTCCAACTATCCTCGGCGAACAAAAACCCCCCCTTCGACTGCTACTCTAGCGGGCAGAGTGCTGCTGTCGCCGATATAGGTAGTTGGGGAAAATTTTCTTGTTGACAATGCTTGGTACTTTGAGACCATGCTAGAGTCCATCAGCATGCTCTCAAGGTTACCAAGGATGTCACAAGTGGCGCCCAAACTACGGTAAAACATTACTAAGTTGCAAATCATTATGAAATACCGTAAGCCACTGACATTGCAGTTGGTATTTGATTTCTTGCGGTAACCAATTTTAGTACCGATTTTTTTTTATGTAAAAGTGAGATAATTCAATAAAGGTTAGTTTAAAAACAAAAAGAAAATCCTGCGCGTTAGATTCCGCGTAATGGCGTTTGATTCTTAATGTTAGGATGGATTTTTTTTTTCTTATTTTTAACGTAAAGTACTTTTTCTGTTGTGATTTGTGTAGTCAATTTCCATTTCTAGTTAGAACTGTTCCTTGTTTCAAGATGATTATTGGCTATTATTCTGAATCACATAATATCAATCAATATACGTGAGTTTGTTTTGGGATTCGCCATTATAGCTTTTGAGTTCCTTAAGTACAAAAACTTACAATTTTTGATTTTTTTTGTTTGCCGTACTATTTTTGGTTTGATATCCGTCGTTAAGCCGTTTTTGATTTCAAATCAGTGTGAAATACGTACCTGAATTAACGTAAAATTTCAAATCTAAGAGTTTACTATAGTTTCTAAAACTAACAAAGCCGTACTATTTTTTTTTTTAAATTTTTTTTTGGAAAAAAATTTATGAATCTTAAACCACTACATTAGTAATGACATATTGTTTTTTGTTTGAATCACAAACTATCAGTTATTTATCTCGATATATTATTTATTTATTTATTTTATACACGAATTACCTATAAATTATCTATTGTGTTTTTGCATACGATATACACTTTATTTATTTTACTAAAATACTTTATCTAATTATTTATTAAACTGTAATTTGGATTTTTTGTTTTTGTTCAAATTATATTCCCAAGAAAAAGCAACATGGAAGTGTCAATTCAGTTGCTAGAATTTGATGAAATAGCCATCGAGTGTCAGATTCGAGATATTTCGGGAAATTTAAATGAAAAAATGAAAACTTTGCAAAATACCGTAAATTTAGAACTTAAACATAGTGCAGAAGTGCCTCAACATCCCCATAAGGCTGCCGTTCGTTTTCAGAAACGAGAAGTTGAGACTTGTCAGCGAAAATTGAAATCAATTAAAGAACAAACTGAGGTATTACTACAAAGTAACGAATTAAAAGAAGATTCAGTGTTACTATTATTGACAATGCTTTGGCATATAAGAGGTCGGTTGGAAAGAATCTCGTTTTTTAAATCTGTTACGGCTGTAGCCCAAGAGTTACTTCAGACTTGTGGAGAACTGAAAGTATGCTTCGATGAGCTGAAAACCAAATTAACTGTAACTCCAAATTTACAGTCCTCCTTTCGGGAAGCTTTAGTTAAAGTTGTCGATCTGCCTGATGATCCAGACGCGGCTGAAGCGGAAATACAGTATGCTCCCCTCAAAACTAAGGTTGTTCAAATCGGGTCGTCAGATTCTGGTGGTAGTTCTTTTATGGAACCAAGCAAAACAAAACTCGATAATGGACAGGATACATCAGATAATAACAATAATACTAATAAATTGGTCGATGCCTTTGATGAAGACATCGTTAATGCTATTTGTAACAGGATTATGCAGAAACTGAATCTGCGAGATATTCAAAGTAACCAGCTAGAACCTTATACAGCCGATAAAACTAATTCGGAGTCTTCACAAATTAAAACTTTTTCTAAATGTTCCAACCTGTTAGACTCCTCTGTTAAATCGTTTGTTAAATCGAAAGATAAGATTTCGGGATCAAAAGAGAATGATTGCGAGACTTCGGTTAGACCGTGTATCGAGGAACGTCATAACCGAAATTTGCTTAAATTAACAGAATGGAGCATTGCCTTCCATGGTACTGATCTTGACAGAGTTCCGGTAGAAAATTTCCTTTATAGAGTTGAGAATATGGCGTTGGCAAATGGAGTTTCTTACGAACGGTTGAACAACAATTTCTCCGTGTTATTACGAGATAGAGCCCTTACATGGTATTGGGACTATCGACAGTCAGGTTGTCAAATGACATGGCAAAGTTTAAGATCTAGTATGATTCGTAGATTTCGTGTGAGGCGTACCGATGATGAACTAAAGTATGATATTGATCGCACCAAACAGAAATTTAAAGAACCATTCTTAAATTTTTATGATGTCATCATGAATAAAACGCTAAAATTATCAACTCCGCTTTCCGATCAAGAAACTATCGGGTATTTAAGGAGAAATATGCGACCTGGGTTACAAGATCACTTTGCTGGACAACGTTTTGGCGATCTTACTTCATTTGTGGATAGATGTGTTATGGTAGAAGATGATTGGAATAGAATGAGCTACGTTCCAGAATTACTTATGGCCCCTAAGAAGCACATTAATAAAATCGAGTGTCCATCAGCGTGCGAAGAAAGCAGTCCCATCCAACGCTACCTACCCAAAAGCTCTCAAGAAAATTATCAGGTACAGGCTATCACGACTCCTCATAATCGCGCGTCAAATACCAATTCTGCTTTCCTTCGTAGTAATAGTCCAAAAACCTCTCCAGTCTGTTGGAATTGCCAAAATCCTGGGCATGCATTTTCGGATTGCTTATCTAAGGAAAGGCATTTATTCTGTTACGGGTGTGGAGCTCCGGGAATCCTTAAACCAGAATGCCCTTATTGTCATCCTAAGGGAAACTGGAATGGGGAATTCAGAAAATCCGGGTCTCTGAATTCCCAAATAGCCACGAAACCCAGAGTCTCATTCGAGGAAAGTGCGACGAACACCGACCCCGAATTTTATCGAATGATAAAGAATACGCCTCATACTTCGGCAAAGCAAGGTCCGAATCAAAGCGAGAATTAGATCTGTTACCAGCCTTTACATCAAAATATTAAAAGACAGATTGCTGAGACCACACTATCTTTGGACTTGGATGAGAGCCCCTACGCTGACATTTTTATTAATAACATTCCGTATCGAGGTCTGCTTGACAGTGGGGCCAATATCTCCGTGTTGGGTAAAGGTTCTGAAGAATTTATCAAGCAGCACAACTTCCAAATTTTTAACTTTCCTTCTGTTCTGTCCACCGCCAGTGGCCAGCCACAACGTATACTGGGACACTGTCTTGTAAATATTTCATATGGTGGTAAAATCAAACGTCTTAGATTACATGTCGCTCCGTCGTTAAGTCAACCACTTTATCTCGGTATGGACTTTTGGTCGAGTTTCGGATTAATACCAATGATGCTTGAAGAAATTGAAACCCGCGCTGTGGCAGCATCCAACCATATTGAACATGCCCTCTCTATCCGCCAGAAATCACTGCTTACCAGTGTTATAAACAGTTTTCCTTCATGCGAAAAATTGGGACTAGGCCGCACTAATTTAGTTCAGCATGAGATTAAGATTCTCGAAGCGTCTCGCCCAATCAAACAGAGGTTTTATCCCATTTCTCCAGCGGTACAACAAGACCTATACAAAGAGATTGATAGGATGCTAGAACTTGGGGTTATCGAGGAAAGCCAGAGCTCCTGGTCATCTCCAGTTAGCATCGTGAGAAAGCCGAACGGAAAAATTCGACTGTGTCTCGATGCTCGGAAGGTGAACTCGGTTACGGTGGGTGACGCTTATCCCCTACTCTTGATCGATGGGCTCTTAAGCCGACTAGAACAGACTAAATACATTAGTACCATCGACCTCAAAGATGCGTTTTGGCAAATACCCCTCGATCACGGGTCACGAGATAAGACGGCATTCACCGTGCCGGGTCGCCCACTTTACCAGTTTGTCGACATGCCGTTTGGGTTGTGCAATGCACCCCAGACGATGTGTCGACTAATGGATAAGGTCATCCCTCATCAAATGCATGACCGAGTATTTGTGTACCTTGATGATCTGTTGATTGTTTCATCAACTTTTGATGAACATCTTCAGATCCTCTCAGAAGTGGCTAGATTGCTTGAAAAAGCAAATCTAACCATAAATGTTGAAAAGAGCAAATTTATGCTTAAGGAAACTAGGTACTTAGGTTATGTTATTGGTGATGGATGCCTTAAAGTGGACCCGGACAAGTGTCGAGCCATAGTTGAATATCCAGTGCCTAAAACCACTAGACAAATCCGTCGCTTCCTGGGGATGGCTGGGTGGTACCGCCGTTTCATTCGTAACTTTTCTATCATTGCAGCACCTATCTCTGATTTACTCGCCAAAGGATCTAAGCTAGTTTGGAACGATGCCGCTCAACAATCTTTCGAAGAGTTAAAACGAGCATTAACTTCCGCGCCGCTACTTGTTAACCCGGACTTCTCGAAGGAATTTTTTATACAGTGCGATGCATGTAAATCCGGTATTGGAAGTGTATTGTTCCAAGTTCATGATGGGCAGGAACATCCCATTGCTTTTATGAGTAGAAAACTCACGAAATCCCAAAGAAATTATGCTGTTACGTATTTGGAATGTCTTGCTGCAGTAGAAAGTGTGAAGAAGTTTCGTCCGTATGTGGAAGGCTACGAATTCACATCATCACTGACCATAATAGCCTTAAATGGTTGATGAATCAAAAAGACTTGGAAGGTCAACTGGCTCGATGGGCTTTAAAACTACAGCCTCACAAGTTTAAAATTGTCTATAGGAAAGGTAGTCAAAACGTGGTACCGGACAGTTTGTCTAGAATGTTTGTAGATGAACTCGATGTAAGTAAACTATCTCCTTTGCACATCGATTTGGCATCTCCTGAATTTGATAATTCAGAATACCACTCCAAGATAGTCGCATTGCAGCAGAATCCAAATCTAATTTCAAATTATCAAGTCCGCGACGGTAAATTGTTTATAAACATTCCTGACAATGCGGATGGAAATACAGACATTTCCCCATGGAAACTATGCATTCCCGCAAAGTTAACCACCTCACTTATTGAACAAGCACATATTCCTCCATCGTCCGCACATCAAGGAATTTTCAAAACGTTATTAGTGTTAAAACGTCATTTTTTCTGGCCTGATATGTCTTTAGAAGTTTCTAAGTTTGTTAATCAATGCACGATTTGTAAAAGTAGCAAGGCTGTGAACTTTTCCACGCAACCGATTATGGGTAAGCAAATCTTACCTTCTAGACCGTTTCAACGAGTTTACATAGACTTTTTGGGTCCCTACCCTCGTTCGGTAAACGGCCACACTCATTTAATCATTCTGTTAGATCAATATACTCGATTCCCAGTGTTAGAACCATTACGTTCGTCATCAGCAAAGAATCTTGTTTCCTTCCTAGAAAATAAAATTTTTCATCTTTTTGGAGTTCCCGAGATTATTCTGTCGGATAATGGCGTTCAGTTTGAATCCCTATTATTCAAGGAGCTTCTTAATAAATATGGTGTTGTAAATGTTCGAACTGCGAAGTATTCGCCCCAAGCGAATGCGTCGGAACGGGTTAATCGATCTATTCTGGCTGCAATCCGCTCTTATATTACCGATGATCACCGTAAATGGGATCAACATATCGCGGAAATAGCAGGAGCATTACGTAACAGCAGACATTCGTCAACTAAATTCTCGCCTCATTATCTCCTGTTCGGGTCCCACAAGATTCTTCATGGGTCACAATATGAACTTTTAAGGAAAATAAATTCAATTGGCGATTTCAATATCGAGCTTTTTACGCCTACTGAAAGATTAACTATCGCTCAACAAATAGTTTTAAGGAATCTAGAAACGGCTCATATCGCAGGCGCTGCTAGATACAATTTGCGTAGTTCCGATAGAGTATTTCTTCCAGGACAGTCCGTCTTTGTTAGAAACTTTGTACAAAGTAATGCAGGTAACTTTTTTTCAAATAAATTTGCACCGAAGTTTAGAAAAGCAACTATAATTCGGAAGATCGGTTCGGTTTTGTATGAGGTGAGAGATCCAATGGATAAAAATATCGGCGTATATCATGCAAAGTACATTAGGTAATGTGATCAATAAATTCGTATTCAGCCCGGCCTTGAGACGTTCTCCTGGGTGTGAGTCTGCCCCACGACTGTTACAATTTCGTGGAAATTGCTCCATGTTCAAAAAAATAAAAATTCAGTATACACATAATTTTTTCTTAGTCATGTACAATGGAACGCGAGTTGTCGTTTGCTCATCACTGAGGTCGTAAGTTTGAATTAATTATTGTATGCTTTGTGTCTGTTGTTGGGTGGTCATTTGTGTCCGTGTGTATTTATATAAAGTATACCAAGTGTTGTATTCCCTACTCGAGCAAAACATTATATACATTACATTTCTCCGTTACATGCACCGAGGTGATTTATTTTCGGCAATGACATCGCTTGATCATTTCAGTTTGGTCATTTAGTGGGATATAAACTCTTTACTTTGGTTAGTGTCAAATTGTGCGGTCTGTGAAAAGTAAAAGAAAACTATAATTAATTAAACATATTTGGTTATCGAAGTAAAGTATTCGAGCCATACATTGTGTGCTTAATTATTAAATTCGCAATCGGCTCCAATTTCGGTTGTTAAAATACGCAACTGTGTAAAGGTTGTGTAAGTTATTTGTGACATAAATTCAGGTTAGCATCAAAATTTGTTTGATAGCTTTAAGATTTGTTTGTGAGTAATAATAAAAACCAATAGTGTCTCCTCATAGTATTTAATCGGTGCACAGGTGGGATAAGAAATAGCAGTGCTAACACCCATTTCCAGAATAAGCGCAGACAGGCAGGTAAAACACGTTGGCTATATGTTATAAGGAGTGCCTTTATTTTATTGCGTTTTCTTATTCTTTTGTGCGTATATAGCGGTGCCCGGCCGTAGTGTCACCTCGGTCACTGTCCGTGTGATTTCTCTTGGGATAACTGTGCTTAATATTGCAAATATTTACGGTGGGTGTAACCCATCTTGGTGGAATACGGTTCCCGGGCATAGGCATTGTTTAACGGGACAGCAACGGGAAATAAGACGACCGAATTCGCTCACGAATGTAACACCTAATTGGAACAAAGGAAAACCCAGCTAAGTGGACACAAACTTTTTTTTCTATTTATTTATTTATATACATATATGTTTATTTCTATAATTTATAATTTTTTAAACTAGTTGTTTGTTACCAATTTAATAATCTCAATTTTTTTAATAAGCTTAGGCTTTTCTTAAGCTTAATACCGAGTACAAAATAATTATAAAAAAACAACCTAATATATATTCAAGTACTACAGCTTTCTCAGAACATATTGCTTAGATTAGGGACCGGTCATTACACATTTATAGTAGCATAGGGACATAGTGCTTTCGAGAATTGACTAAAATTTAACGTTCGATTTGTTTGTTAAGTTATATCTCATATGTTAAGAAATCAGTGATGATGTTATATATATGTTGTTAATTTCTTTCAATTGTAAATTTTTTTTGTTTGAAACATGTTAGCAATATAAAAAGTTTCTAGAATATAACGTACAAATATGTTTAGCCGTTAATCAGTTTTTAATTATGTAGTGGGGAGAGATTCATATTAGGGAGGGAAGTGCCGGTAGTACTGACACTTCGGAAGGGTGGTGTCGGCATGGAGGTCAGGTGAGCATAGACCTCCAGTACGGTACATTTTCGGTAAACTCTCTTTCTTTTGGTTTTCTTTTCGGTTGTTTTGTTTGGATTATCCCATTTTTTCCTCCCTAAGCAGCACATACAAGCTCCAACTATCCTCGGCGAACAAAAACCCCCCCTTCGACTGCTACTCTAGCGGGCAGAGTGCTGCTGTCGCCGATATAGGTAGTTGGGGAAAATTTTCTTGTTGACAATGCTTGGTACTTTGAGACCATGCTAGAGTCCATCAGCATGCTCTCAAGGTTACCAAGGATGTCACAATAAGTGTTACGGCGATATATCGCAGTAAAGCATATTTATTGTGATGTGGGAAATATTTTATATTTCTAAAAGTCACATATTATTTTTAAATTTTAGTCATAAATAACAAATTCACTAGCTCCATATGCACATGAGAAATATATATCTCGAATTTAAATTTTTTTAAGACGAACTCTAACCAGAGTTCTGATGAATCAGATTCAGATATGACTTACCTGATCTGAGACAATATATTTTTGTATTGGATTTGGCTTGAACCAATGAAATAATGGACAAATTATTACAAACAACAACAAAATAAAAAATTATTAATGCCACATTCAGTTGAGTTATAAAAACATCCAAAGTGAATGTGTAAGACATCTTAAATGGCTAAATTAAATATTGAATTTAGAACATAAAACTTTGTTTAACAAGGAAAATACCTTATCCAGGTATAATTATGTAAAATTGGGGAAATTCATATATTTGCTATCGATATATTTTATTGCGAATTTAGTATTTGTTTTAGCTTTGAGGATTATATACCGAGCTAAGAGAGATATGTTTATGTTTACAGATATAAAATATTCTTGTCCCGAAACGAGATATATTTTATATATAAAAATCCATGAAAATATATCTCTGTGGGCAATAATTTCTCTCAGTGTGGAAATATATGATTATTGCAGGTATGCCATCTAGAGTACCATTGAGCAATAGTGAGTATACAAATGATATAGATGATGAACTAGATGTCTGTTTAAATAGGGTAACAGCGGCTAATTTAGCCATGTCTGATGAACAGTTTGAATTGTTCAAAACGGTGACTTTAAACGATGACAGTTATTGATGAAATATTGTAGAGATAGTTGGCCAATTAAGAACCAAATACATGAGCTAGTAAGTTCTTATTCTTCAATTAATGATGAAATAAATATAATAAACGGGTTAGTGTTTAAAGGTCAAAAGATTATAGTTCCTAAAAGTTTGCGTTCTGATATATGTTAAAAAGAATTCATGAAAGTCACCTTTTCATGGAAAAGTGTTTGAGATTAGCACGTGAGCTAATGTATTGGCCAAGAATATCGACTGAAATAATAGATTATATTAGACAATGTGATATTTGTACAAAATTTTCAGATAGTAATCATAAACAGCCATTAATACCTCACGAGATACCCAATTTACCTTTTTTGAAGGTCGCTATAGATTTTTTGAGCCACAAATCTTAAATATATTTAGTTTTGATTGATTACTATTGAAAATTTATTGAAATAGCTACAATGACCTCGGGATATAATGCATCACAAGTTTGCCAGGTATGGGATTCCAATGGAGTGTATTTCGGATAATGGTCCTCCATATAATTATAAGGAATTTGAAATTTTCTTTAAAGAATGGGGTATAAAACACATCACTACTCGTCCACATTACGCAGGGAGCAATGGCCCTGTAGAAAATGCAATGAAATCGATCAAAAGCATGTTGGAAAAATGTGATGAAGAGAATACAGATCCGTACATAAGTCTTGTGCACTTACGTACTACACCGAAGAATGGATTTTATTCAGCAGCAGAGAATGACGAGAATGTTAAGAACAAAATTACCAGTGCATTCAAATAAATTGAAACATAAAGTAGTTGATAGTTATGAATGTAAAGATAGAGGTGAAAGTATTCAAAATCAAATGAAAAGTTATTACGATAAAACAACTAAAAATCTATCAGATTTGAGAATAGATCAACTAGTGTATTTTAGGAAAATTTCCAATGTTTCTTGGCTAAAGGGAAAGATAGTTGGTATTATTAAAGATGCTCCTAGATCATACATGATAATGTCTGACGATGGTGTATCATATCGTAGAAATAGAAGTATTATCAAAGTAAGATATCATATGGAAAATAAAAAGAGCATTAAACCGTGTGAATTTGAATCTCGACAAATATCCAATCAAATAAACAATAGAGATAAGTTAGTTATAACAAGTCAAAAAAGACAATTATCGAAAAGAATAACAAAGAAACCCATAAGATTAAACATTTAAGTATGTGTAATGCATAATGTATAATTTGAAATTTGCAATGTATTTAGAAAATATGAATGAGAAATTATTTTTGTAAACAGTTTTAATTTTTAAATTTAATGTGAATTTTAGTTTAATATTTTAACACATGGCTTAAAAAGAGGCATGTTGTATAAATCAACATATAGATATCACTATATTTATACATCTGATAATACAATATTATTATTACATATGGAAACACTATTGTATTACATGAAATGGAAATAAAACAAAAGTGAAATAAAAGAAGAAGCTTTTTGTTTGTGAATGAGAACACACATGTCTATTAAAATAAACTAACTATTTTGTATAATTTATAAATCGACAATCATCATACTAAAATATGGTAATATAGCAGTATAAACTTGAGCACTGGAGGGTTCGAAACATAATCCAGCTGACATCGCATGGCGAGGTATAAATACGATAGAATTAGCGAAGAGCAAGCTGTGTAGGCGTGGGTCTGAATGGATAGTCGATGATGATCAAACGAAAGCGATACAAACAAAGAGAACACGAGCACAACTTGTGACAACTGCAGAACTTCGGCCCGAAAAAATGGATATCTTTGTAGTAGCGTCGAACAATTTCATTGCAGATCTCGTAAACAGATACTCCGCTTCAGAAAAATGACCAGAATATTAGCGCTCATACGAAGATTTGTCTGCAACCTTAGAAACAAGCACGAACAAAGAGAAACGAACCGCAAAGAGAGCGGAAAGTTATATTGTATTCACGATTTTAATATACAACTATATATTTTATTAACCTTTGGCCCCTATCCCACTTCTGAAACGTAGAGAAACCTCTAGTTTCCGAAATAAAACGACTTAAGATTTATTATTTTAAGACTACGGAGATTACAAATAATTTATCTTTATTAAAGATTACGACTGACTTTCTATTTCAGTCTCATAAAGAAAAATACAGATAAGCTGTCATGAACGTATGTATGTACTGAATATATTCGTAAGGCAATGCCATCTAATAAAACAAAATGTAACTAATACTTAAAATATTTAAATTTAAAATTCAATTTACGTTAATTTTTTCTTATTATTCTACATAGTTGTATCTGATTTTTCGTAATTATTTCCAAAATAAAAATGTATTTATGGTACTGCCCTGGTTTAATTAAAATAATAAATAACATGTTAATTAAAGTATTACATGATATATAATTAATTTATATCAATTCCTACAAATATTACTGTTACCTAATAAAAAAGTTGCAATTATTCAAATTATCCATTTTCTCGAAACTATACCTCACCGCACATTTCAGAACAGGATGTAACAAAACAGGACATCACAAAACAGTACATAGTACGGAACAGGACCACACTAAAGTACATGGTACGGAACAGAACCGATTAAAACTGCTCAATAAAACAGTACATAGTACACTGAAATACATGGTAAGAAATAGGAAAAAATAAAACAGTACATAGTACATGGTGCGGAACACGACCGATTAAAACAGAACATGACAAAACATGTCGTGTGTTGTTCCATGTATCGTTTTCTGATATCCAGCTTTGTGATTTCCTGTTGTGAAATGTGCCTTTCCCTATGGGACCAATCGATCAGTTACGACTGTTATTCTAAGGTCGCGTGATGGAAAATCTAATTCCATGAGAGTTGCGCCCTTATCGTGCGAAACAATGTTTCTTCTTAATTTCCAATATTGACGATTGTAAAAGTTAAAAAACCACCGCTGGTGGATCAGGTTTTAACTAACTTAACTACAAAAAATGACATGTGATCCGTATGTCGACAAAATGAAGAAGATACGTACAAGTGTTTTTTATTATATATGTCATAAATTCACTAAATACTCGAATATAATGTTCATTGAAAATCCGCTAGATGTGATACATGTCATTTTTTGCAGTTAAGTTAGTTGCAACCTGATCCACCAGCAGAGCTTTTCTAACTTGTACAATCACCAATATAGGAAATTAAGAAGAAACATTGTATCACACAAGGACAACTTTCATGGAATTAGATCACAGATAGTTTACGCTCTAAACCACCACGCTATCATTGATTTGGTGTTCTGCCTATTTAAAATCAAACGTAAGTACAGTCGCGTATTTTATTAGTTATTGTAATTTAATTGTTTATATTAATATTTCTTAGATGGCACTATATGTAATGTGCATGGCATCTGAAATGTTGCGACACAAATATGGTGTGTTCTTTGCTCATCTAGTAGAGGTTATCAATGGTTTTCAGCAACAAAAATTTATTAACTTTGATTTTTTGGTTCTTTTCAACTACATTTTGACAGAAAATTACTTTTCCCTGTGTAATTAAAGCACAGACAATTATAACTTTATATATGTTTTCGGAGCTATACTTCATTAAATTTACGTCGAATACCTTTACTAATTTTAAAGAGGAAATATTATCGCTATTCTGGTTGCTTCCGCTCAAAATAAATAAATCAAGAATACAGTAATAAATATATTTATTTTAGATTAATATGCAGATTATCCATTATTCGTCAATCTCAATGTTTAATTTTTATAAAATTGTTACGTTAAAATAATTAAAATCGAATTATTAAATTTTAACAGAAAGAAAATATCTATCAATAATAATTTTTATAATATGAGCTTGTTCGATTCGTAAATACGAATCGAAAAATTACCAAAATAAATTAAGTATAATATACTGTTAATAATTAATTAGCACTTAAATTAATAATACTGAAGATAGTTAATACGCTTAACTGTACATAATGATTATAATTGATGGTGCTATAACTAATAGCTGGTGATTTAATCTAAGCTGGATTTCTGTGCGAGCTTTGTTAAAGAAGATACCTCGCTGATATTAGAATTAGATGGCAAATTATTGAATTCGATTTCTTCGCTGACAATGTTCTCTGGAACAATAATAAAACTTATATATTATAATATGTGTATAATATTATATTTCAAAATATCAGGAGTAATACCATGTTCGATAGGCCATTCCTTATGGCTTGGGGCATAAAAAGCCAAAAGCGCGAAAATATAAATATTCCACATGCCATAAATACCGATTGAAAAAGCTGATGAAAATTCCAATTCAAAATTATCAATTTTAAATTTTACCTGGCCTTCGGTCATTTGCCCTAAAACAAATCCTAAAATGGTTAGAGCAGCACATACCAATGTAGCATACATTAAAAATTTAAAACGATAAATAATCCCCTCGTAATGAATACGGCGTATTTTTGGCATCGTTGGCAGAGATGTTTTCTTCACGCTTATGTTGCTGAACACATTTTTTACCATATAGCACAAGAACATAAAATATAGTATGGCCGAACAAATTAGCACAAACAAAAATGTATAAGCTATTTTCTCGCCGAATCGTGACACCCACACCAAGTAAAAAGGATTACGTAATTTAATCCCACGCTCACATATTTCATAAATTAAAGAAGCAAAACAACCAACGATCACGGCGCTTAGATGACGCCAATAATATTTTAATGTCTTCTTTTTGGCACGATCTTGAATAAGCATATGTTCTCCTGCGAATACAAGCCAAAATGATAAAAGTATCGCATAGAAAATTCCACCGCGAATATCATTGAAAAGGAGCATATATGGCATATTAAAATACAGCGTAAGTAATTCGAGTGGCACTGTAAGTAAAACGATTCTTTATCTCTTCTTTATAAAATGATTGGACTTAAAACTTACGATTTAACAATATTAATGCACCACCCAATGAAATTAGCATATATTCGAGTAGTGCTGGATGCCGCATCAACAATTGAATCCGCTTCCAAAACCATACTAATACAGTTATAATGAAAAGTAAGAAAATCGTTTTCAATGTAACCATTACTGTAGTGTAACCCCCATTTTGATATATAATTGTTAAAACTAAATCCTTTAGGTGACCAATATTTAAATTCATTTTACGCTCGGAATCAACCGGTATACGAATATTTAATAAGTAGTAATCGTGATGCAATGAGCCTAGTTCAAATAAATGAATTGTTGAACATGTGTAGAGAAATCCTTCAATTAGCTATTTTGTAAATAAAAAACATTAACAAACAATTAAATAATTCTACAAAGCTAATATTATGCACTTACATGATCATTGGTACAGTCTAATTCGCGGTGTTCAAGTGAACCAGCCAAAAACTTCCAATCACTGTCATCATCGCCTCGATTACGATAACCTAATCGTGCATCAATCGTTATAACCGTGTTTGGTTCAACAACAAATTGTGAATTGTATGGAATATCAATTTGAAGCATTCCAATTAGACTTTGTTGCCATCTCGAAAAGTCTAAAACGTGATTATTACGTGGTAGTGGCATCTGGAAAAATTTTAAGTAGTTAAAAAACATAAATAATCGATATAACAGAATTAAATTTAATTAAAACGTACAATGATTTACAATTTGGGAAAGACACGAGATAAACTAAACTTCTTTTGGATGTTTTAGACGTTTGTAAAAATATACAGAAACAATGAAAATTATGAAAACAAAATTCTTACTGAAATTCCGGATTAACCGATTTATTTACCGTTCGAAAATAATTAAAATCGATGGATATATTGGGTGTGTGAATATGACTCTAACCTTTCCCAATAGGTGTCGTTACTAGTACTGCTGTAATGCCACACACTTGTCATGGAAATTTCGACATCATACGCGGTACAATATACTTAACATTTCGAAACATTGCACGCGCGAAAATATTTAATGATGCGAAGAAATTCCATGAAATTGTATTTTGTAAAATAAACACATTTTATATTTCGAAATTTATTTCTTTTACGATAATTCAATAACGATAAAATATGTTTATTAGGCATTACAAAATATTGTAATAATTAATATTAAGTTAATATAAAAAGAGATAGATTTGGTTGCTCGTGGAAGAAGCAACTATGTTAATAATAAATAAATATAATGTATAATATATATAATATAATAATAAATAATAATTAAAAATAAATAAGTGATAATATACACCCCATCCCTTTACATGGCGATCTTGCCGAATATGAATCTGAATGTATAGTGAATTTGCGGTGATAAGTTTTAGTAATATACAACGCGTGAAAAGTAAATTTAATACTAATAAGCGAATAATGGTGCATTAAACAACATTACGTATATATTTATTTTTAAACTGTGCAGTGAAACATAAAAAAAAAAATGTTGATAATAAATAATAGATACGGAATATAATAAAAAAAGTGAATCTAAAGTGTTGGGTGTCCGTCGCACCACACTATATATAGTATATATAATATAAAAAAAAAAATTGATAGACGAGAGTGGAAACCCCCACTTAAAATTTGGGTATACACAAAAAAAAATGGATTTCTTCAATGGCGCGAGGAACCTTGAGGCTGTGCAGAGCAACCAGAAGACCGTCAGCAATGACCATCAATCATCAAACAATACGGACATGTCAGGGTATTTTAAGGTAACAATAGTTGTAATAATAATATTAGCTATAATCTATATAATTAAGAAAGCATACGAAAATGCAAAGAAAAAAATTGTTACAAATTTAACAAGAGTAATAAACTCTTAAACAATAAACATGAATAAGTACGATAGTATAGTATATATATGAATATAGAACAAAAAAAATTGATGTCAAGAAGATCCAATTGCACAACATATTTTATAAATATTTTTTTTTATTTTTTAATGAGTGTGTAGTCACCACCTATTAAGTTACAATTAACAAAATATGCTTTGAAAAATAATTTTATGACACACATATAATTTCCCTTTAATTTCATTTCTGGTGTGATCAAATTTCCAATATAAATTAGATATAGAATTAATTTAGATTATGTGTAATATTTAAATGCCATTTAAGAAGAAAATGGATCTAAAAATTAGTGAAGTTATTAAAGTGTTACCGATCTTCACAGGTGAACACAAAGATCTAGAAAATTTTTTAAGTTTGTTCAAGTTGTTACATGACGAATTAAAAATAGCTGATCAACCAAAATTGATCGCGATTGTGTTAGCGGCTAGAATTAGTGATAGTGTAAAATCAAAAATCACGTTAGAGGAAAAACCAGAAACTTTTAAGAAGCTAAAAGAATTATTTTACAAAGTGTTTGGCTTAAGGCGTTCTCCACTAGAGATACAATCAGAAATACATAGAGCCAGGCAAACGGGTAAAATAGAACACTATATAGAAAAAATTGAAAAGTTAGTTAACGAACTAAATAGTGTACAAGTAAAAATCCTAGCTGATGCAGATATAAAAACCGTACATTTGATATCGGATCAATTGGGTTTAAATGCATTCAAAGAGGGATTAATAGATATATTGAAACCCACTGTAATGGCAGCTAGACCAAAAACTTTAGCTGAGGCTATCGAAGTAGCAAGAGAGGCCTCAAAAGTTTTTCAAACAGACACACAAAATGTGTCACAACTTAAACACCAAATATCTCAATTTACCAGAAAGAAATTTAATAGGAACAGCAGAATTGCCGGTCGGAGCAATAACAGTTATAATAGTGAACATTATAATAACTATAGAAATAGCAATAGTTATCAACACAAAAATAATTTATATCGTGGTAATGCAAATTATGGACAACGAAATTCGAATCGTTTCTCAAACCAAAATAATAATTATAACCAAGGATATTTTGATTATAGAAATCAGAATTATAATAATCAAAGTCATAGAAATCAAAATTATAATAATGAAAATCGAAGAAACCGAAATATACATGTATTACAAAGGTCGGGAAACGGGGCTATTCCTCCGATAACATCACAGGAGGATATAACAAAACAATTGAACGAGTTAGCAATTCACTAATTTTCCATATAAATGCAAATTCAGGAAGTCTGGTAATGTTACAATCAGATTTGTCCGGAGACGTCTTGACATTTCTGGTTGATACAGGATCGGATATCACTGTTTGCAAAGTGGATAAATTAAGAGAAAATATAGCTATAGATAGTAATAATAGATGTAGAATAACGGGAGTGACAGACTCCGAAACATATTCATTAGGCACTGTATATACAAACTTTAAATTCCATAATCATATTATTAAACAAAATATACACATAGTTGAAACAAATTTCCCCATAAACACAGATGGAATAATAGGTAGGGATTTTTTGAGCAAAAATGGATGTAAGATTGATTATGAAACTTACACAATCACTATTAACTCTGTAGATGAAGAAATTATCCTACACTTGGAGACGAATCTTCCAACACAAAATACTTTTACAATACCAGCGAGAACAGAAATTTTGAAAGCTCTAAATATTAAAAGAAGTGAAGATAGTATAATTTTAAATGAAGAAATAAGTAAAGGAGTATTTATTTGCAATGGAATAATTCCTAAGAATGGTATTGCACATATAAGAATAATAAACACTAATGAAGAGGCAGTGCAAATAGATAAATATGAACCAAAATTAAAGAATTTAAGTAATTATCATATAATACGGAACACTAAAGACACTAACATTTCAAATAAAGAACGGTACACGAAAATAATTAAAGAATTGAACATGGAAAATAATAATGATTACGAAAAGGAGGAAATTTTTAAAATTTGTAGGGAATTTACAGATGTTTTCTACGTTTCTGGTGATACATTAACAACTAACAATTTTTACAAGCAAGAAATAATAAAAGAGGATAATACGCCTGTTTATATAAAAAATTATAGGTTGCCAAAAGCTCAATATAATGAAATAGATAAAGAAATCGAAAAACTTTTAAATAATGATATCATAGAACCTTCAATCAGCCCGTATAATTCTCCATTGTTAATTGTCCCAAAAAAATCTTCTGAAGGTGATAGAAAATGGAGATTAGTTGTAGATTATAGGCAATTAAATAAAAAAATTATAGACGATAAATTTCCATTAACTCGTCTAGAGGACATATTAGATAATTTAGGCCGAGCGAAATATTTTTCGACGTTAGACCTAACTAGTTCTTTTCATCAAATAGAACTAGAGAAGGAATCTCGTCCTATGACAGCCTTTTCGACGAATAAAGGACACTTTCAATTTAAAAGGTTACCATTTGGACTCAAAATATCCACGAACAGCTTCCAAAGAATGCTATCAATAGCATTAGCTGGTCTAGAGGAACTTGCGTTTCTATACGTGGATGATATAATTGTTTTTGGTTGTGGAATGAAACACCACAATAATAATTTAATTAAAATATTTAAAAGATTAAGAGCCTATAATTTAAAAATCAATCCATCTAAATGTAATTTCTTGAAAAAGGAAGTCACGTATTTAGGTCACTACATCACAAGTGAAGGGGTTAAGCCTGACCCTGCGAAATATGAAGTGATTAAAAATTATCCTCGCCCAACCGATTCGGATAGTACACGCCGATTCGTTGCATTCTGTAACTATTACAGAAGGTTCATCAATAACTTTGCTTTGATAGCGAAACCTCTCAATAACCTATTAAAAAAGGGAACAGTGTTTGTTTGGTCTGACGATTGTGAAAAAGCATTTAATTTACTTAAAACAAAATTAATTAATCCACCAATCCTACAGTATCCAAATTTTGATAAAGAATTTGTTCTAACAACGGATGCATCAAATTTCACGTTAGGTGCTATCTTATCACAAGGTGAAGTTGGGAAAGATCTACCAATTGCCTTCGCAAGTAGATCTATGGATAAACACGAACTAAATAAACCAGTTATTGAAAAAGAACTATTAGCTATACATTGGGCCATAAATTATTTTAAACCTTACCTTTACGGTAGACAATTTACTGTGGTAACTGACCACAGACCACTGGTAAGTCTGTTTACAAATAAGAATCCATCGTCTAAAATGACCAGAATACGATTAGATCTAATTGACTACAATTTCAACATAATTTTTAAACAAGGTAAACTAAATACCAATGCAGATGCTTTATCTAGAATAGTTTGGGACACTGAAGCATTAAAAGCATTAATACCAAAAGAAAAAGTTAATGTAATCACTAGAAGTATGAAAAATAAACTGGATGAAAATTCTAAAGATTTTAGTGTAGATGTACCAAGAAAAGAGCCCGATCAACTCTACGCTTGGGAATGTACATCTATAACTGAAGTACAGAAATTAAGAGAATTAAGGTTTGTGTATGAACAAACAGAAAACTCGCGGGAAACTAAAAACAATAAATTTATAAACGTACCAACAGGTTTGCAGGTTATAAATAAATTCGGCAATGACAACAAATGGTTAAAAACTGTGACTATTTTGATTAGCAATAATCCAATTATGGAAATGAATTCAAAATTGGAGAAGTTAATTAATTGCATGCAAAACCTGAAAATAGATAAACTAGCATTGAAAAGCAACGATTTAATTTTTAGTCACATAGATATTAATGAATTCAAAAATAAATTTAATGTTCTGCAGAACTCAAAAAAAGGTAAAAAAGAAGAAAATAATTTAAAAATAATAATTTATAAACCGCCGAAAAGAATAATAGATACCGAAGAAATGTTAGGAATAATTTTAGAAAATCACACGAATCCAATTGGAGGTCACTCAGGTGTTAAAAGAACAATCTGTAGAATAAAACAGAGATATGTGTGGAAAAATATGAGTAGAATGGTCAAAGATTTTGTAAATAAATGTGAATCTTGCAAAAAGAATAAGATAATCAGGCATACGAAAGAGAAAATGAAAATTACAGAAACACCAGGGAATAGTTTTGAAGTAGTAGCAGTAGATACGGTAGGACCACTGAAGATTTCGAATGGATTTAGATACATATTAACTTTACAATGCGAATTAACCAAATACATAGAAGCAATTCCATTAATAAATAAAGAAGCCATAACCATTGCGAAATCAATAGTAGAAAAGTTTGTGTTAAAATATGGTATTTTCCAGGTTTTAAAAACAGATATGGGAACTGAATTTTTAAATGAATTAATGAAAAACATTTGTAAATTACTAAAAATCAATCAAGTCAACTCTACACCATATCATCATGAAACCTTGGGTTCAATAGAACGAAACCATAGAGTTTTAAATGAATACTTAAATAATTTCACTACCAACGGCAACTGGGATGAATGGTTATCATACTTTGTATTCTCGTATAATACAACTCCACATACCGATACACAATACACTCCATATGAGTTAGTGTTTGGAAAGTTAGCTACCATACCATCATTCATAGATACTGAAAAAACGAATCCGATTTATAATTATGATAATTATGCAGAAGAAGTTAGGTTTAGATTACAAGAGGCTCACAAAAAAGCTAATGAATCATTGAAAAGAACCAAAGAAAATAGAAAAAAGGAATTAGATAAAAAAATAAATCCAGGAAATTTCAGCGTAGGTGATCTTGTTTATCTGAAAAGGGGTAACAGAAGAAAGCTTGAAAGTAATTATACTGGACCTTTTGAAATAGTGGAAAGAAATGATGTGAACTCGAAGATTAAAATAGAGAATGAAATTAAAGAAATACACAATAACCGTCTAAAAAAATAAAAACAAGAATGTAATTTTTATAAGCATATAAATTTAAGATGAATTCATTTGAGTAGAATTAAGATTACTTAATTAGAATAACAAGATAATATTTTAGAAGCTAAATAAAAAATATATATATATAAATAAACAAAAATAATAATGATAATAAAAAAATTTACTAATCTTCAATTGGTAAATTTTTCTAAAGGGGAAGGATGTAATGCCACACACTTGTCATGGAAATTTCGACATCATACGCGGTACAATATACTTAACATTTCGAAACATTGCACGCGCGAAAATATTTAATGATGCGAAGAAATTCCATGAAATTGTATTTTGTAAAATAAACACATTTTATATTTCGAAATTTATTTCTTTTACGATAATTCAATAACGATAAAATATGTTTATTAGGCATTACAAAATATTGTAATAATTAATATTAAGTTAATATAAAAAGAGATAGATTTGGTTGCTCGTGGAAGAAGCAACTATGTTAATAATAAATAAATATAATGTATAATATATATAATATAATAATAAATAATAATTAAAAATAAATAAGTGATAATATACACCCCATCCCTTTACACTGCTTACGTACAATATAAATGGGAAATACTGGTATTCTATAGTACTTGATGTCAGCTGTCAAACGCAGTATGCGACATCTAGTATTTTCAACTTCTTGAAAACGTCGAATTTTATTGAAAATAAACATCATTTGCGGAAAGTTGTATTACATTATTTTGTTGCAAAGAAAAGTGCAGCGGAAACTTATCGTTTGCTTGTGAAAATTTACGGTGAGCATGCTCCATCGAATAAGACGTGCAAAGAATGGTTTCGAAGATTTAAAAATGATGATTTTGGCATTAAAGATAAAGAGCATGGAAAGCCACCCAAAAAATTTGAAGATGCTGAATTTGCTGAAACTTCTTCTCAAACACAATCAGAATTGGCTGTAGCATTAAATGTTGATTGATCAACTGTTGCAAAACGTTTACAAACAATCGGAATGGTTAAAAAAGCTAGCAACTGTGTTCCACATGAATTAAAAGAAAGAGACCTCGAACGTTGAAAAACCCTTTATACCAATACTGCTTCAAAGGCAACAAAGAAAAGGTTTTTTGCATCGAACAGTCACTGGAGATGAAAAATTGATTTATTATGAGAATCCCAAATACAAAAAATCTTGGGTGAAGCTGGTCCATTGCAACTAAAGCGAGATATTCATTGCGATAAGGGTATGTGTATCTTCTGGTGGAATCAGAAAGGTGTGGTATATTATGAACTGCTAGAATCAGAGGAAACTATCAATGGCGATGTCTACAGATGACCACTAATACGTTTGAAGCGAGCTAAAGATGAAAAAACGACCATAATGGGTGAATAGACACAAATTAATTTTTCAGCACGACAATGCAAAACCACAGGTTGCAAACGTATATACTAAACGGATTATTGTGATTTGAATTCAAGAATATTAAAATAACAAAACTCGTAATTACTTTATTTGGATAAAATGAATAAAATAAGGTTACACCGGAAAGATTGCGTTGGGGAATGTATTATGTATTCATGTTTGTTTCTCAAAAAATGATCAAGCATACAATTGTTTATTAACATTTTTCTTTATTTCATATTATCTGAATCATGGTAGTAATTAATTTATTTTAACTAGTTTTTGCACATATTTCAAGACGTTGAAAATTTAAGTTCGTTATTGATTTTAACCAAATTTGCCATAAACTTAATACTTCAATGTCCGCTGTGGTGTATAGAATTATGGTCTATACATACAAGGATATACATTATACATGCAGATTCATTTTTGAACTGCTAACCCTAGTTATGAATAATCGATTCATGAGTTTGCATTACTAGTACACTGCCACTTTTCAGTCACCAGCCTCCCTTTACCATGAAAACCACCCCACATTTCTGAAGCATAAATGACCGCACTTCTTTGAAAATTTCAAAAATAGATATTTCAATATGAAATAAGACAGAATACCGATTTATAGGCGTCACCATAGAAGTGCAATTCGATTTTTGACATGTAACTTACCCCACTATATTAATTTGTTCCCATGCCTAACCGTACGTCTCAAAATTTTTGGCTGGCGGATTTTTAGATAAGACTGACAATTTACGAAAGTGCGCGAAACTATTAACAGGGTAATTAAGCTATGAATAGAAATATGTTTTGCCAAACCTTATGAAAAAATTAAAATTTCAGCGATGTCTAAACTTGATCACTAGTAGATTTGGACGGGCGACACTAAGACCTATCTAAAGTGGCATGAGTCATTTCAATAGAAAGGACCTGCCTAAAGACTTTCTAGATATCGTATATTATTCATATAATATTGCGAATGGGATTGTTCACGCACGTCGTACCAATTAACAAAAACTTAAGAGATGTATAGGCATAACCACTAGTAAGTAAGGACAGAGGACACTTAGGCCTATCTAAATTGGTATGTGCCATTCCAATTCAAATAGTTGGGCTCGTTTTAGGATTTTCTATATACATATCGTATATTATTCATAATATTGTGAATGGAATTGCTCACACGCCATAAAAATTACAAATACACAGTCCTAACTAAATTGTTATGCGTTATTCCAATAAAAATGGTTGGGCCGGAGAGATTTGTTAATTAATCTGATGTATTCTATTGGCAATATTATTGTATATAAATAATAAATGATAACATGATAACTAGAAAATCCTCAGTCTAGTTCAACAATTTTTATTAGAATAACAGATACTAATTTAAATAGACCTAAGCATTCCCTTTTCATATAAACTAGTGGTTACGCTCAGACATATCTGAGATTTATGTACACCAAGGTCCCGCTTTACATCGTTATTCGATTCCACACGTAGAGACGCAATCTGATTTTCGACGCATAGCGAACAATTTAAAATATGTATCTGTCCGATATACATATTTTAAATTATTCGCTATGCTTTGAAAATCAGTTTGTGTCTCTACGTGTGGCACCGGATACCGACGCAAAACGGTACCTTGGTGTAAATTCCTATGATTTATGGGCAATCCCATTCGCAATATTATAAGAATTAGAGAACTAAGGTATATAGAAGAACTATATGTGGAAAACCCTCAGACGGGTTCTACCATGTTTATTGAAATAACACATGCCAATTTAGAGAGGTCCGAGTGTACCCTGTATGACGTGTGAGCAATTTCATTTACAATATTATATGAATCATATAAAATCCCTAGAAAGTCCTTGCCGACCAAACAGCACAGTGGGTTCAACTTTTATGTTTGGATCGGGAGGTACCGGGTTCGAGTTCCGATAGGGGCAGGATACAGAAAGGAGTTTTCATCATGTCGGTGATCGGTGATCAAAATGAAAACAACTATAACCTCATGTCGGATTTTTCAATTTGTAACGACATCGTGAATTTGATTTAACAATGAATTTTCCTTCCGTTTAGGTATCTGATTGTGATTTATTTATCTGTGATACTATTTAGGATAGTGTTCTAAACAAGACCTCAATGTCATTTATTGAGAATAACCATTCTTTCAACAATTTTATAGAAACACTAAAAGAACCCGCGGTTGCAATATAGGTTGGTAGCTGGCTATAAAACTTAGGTGCAGTGTATGAAAAGAAATTCTTGAAATGCTCTTTAAAAGGTTGCGGAATACTAATTCTATTTCTATTACGAAACAAGTATGACTCACTATATAATACTGTGGGTAAAAAATAGTAAGACTGTGTTCATAATTTTAAAATTCTTTATTTATTTCTCCAAATCTATTTCGTCCCCCTCAAAGTAATCCCCCGGCCTCAATCCACTTGTGCCAACGTTTTCTCCAATCCTCGAAACAGTTGTTAAAGTCAATTTCCGGAATAGCCTTCAATGCACGTAGCGATTCACGTTTAATGTCTTCAATTGACTCAAAACGGTTTCCCGGAGCGGTCGTTTGAGTTTGCTGAACAGCCAGAAGTCACACGGAGCTAAATCAGGCGAATACGGTGGTTGCGGAACGATATGGGTGGAATTTTTGACGAAAAAATCACGTAAAACCAATGCAGTATGAGAAGGTGCATTATCGTGGTGCAAAAACCAAGAGTTGTCGAGCCAAAATTCCGGCCTCGTTTTACGAATAGCTTCGCGCAAACGACGCATAACACTCAAAACGACGCATAAACCCTTGTTGACAGTTTGGCCGGTCGGAAGGAATTAGGAGTACACCACACATCGATAATCGAAGAAAACTGTCAACATCACCTTGATTTTTGACTTGCTTTGACGTGGTTTTTTCGGCTTCGGCTCGCACGATATTCGGCCGATTGATCGTCTGTTTCCGGGTCGTAAGCATAGATCTAAGACTCGTCGCCAGTTATAATACGTTTCATGACATCCTGGTAGAAAGCATTGTTTCACAGACGTCAACGCGACGCTGTTTTTCCAAAAAATTAAGTGATTTTGGAACCAATCGTGCTTTCACTTTTCTTAGGTCCAAATGATCTTTCAAAATGATTTTCACTGATCCTTCCGATATTTCAACGATACCAGTAAGGTATCTGACTGTTAATCGTCGATTCTCGAGCACCAATTCCTTGATTTTATTAACGTGTTGATCATCAATTGATGTTGATGGCCGTGCTACACGTGGTTCATCGTCAACACGTTCTCGACCATCTTTGAACAAGTTGTCCCAATCAAAAACAATTGCTCGCGACATACAATTATCACCGAAGGCCTTTTGCAACATTCTGAATGTTTCGGCACCACAAAATTGATTCCGTACACAAAATTTAATGGAACTTCTTTGTTGAATAATTTCACTCATAGTAAAAATCGCCGAATGCACTTTTTGTACTTCAGAAAGACAAGCGTATACTAAACACTAATGATTATTTTGATGTGATATTTGGCACAGATGTCACTGACAGTCATACCAACATAGAAAAAAAATATTTCGACGAATGGTTTTTCGCGCGAAATGTAAATTAAAAAGTCTTACTACTTTTTGCCCACAGTTATTGCAACGACAGTCAACATGGTTTTCTGTCGTTGCACTGTATCGTTGGATATCAATAAATCAAAAGAAAAAAAAATAATAATAAAACATGATTTTAGGCGCGAAATTGGTCAAGAAGAATTTGTATGGACCAGTTTTTATGACGGATGGTTTTTTGAAAAACGGATAGATAGGGGTCTAGAGTGGAATTTAAACGAAAAATAATCTAATTTTGTGCAGTAACACCAAGAAAAGAGTATTGATAATTATTGTATGTTCGAAAGACATTTTATTCATTATACCGGTGAACGAACCTAATTTGCTTTGTTTTATTTTTTTTTGATATAAAACAAAAAACATTCCGAGTTAATAATAGTAACGAATAGTGAAAATTGCGAAAACAAAAAACTATTCTGTGACTTAAATTAAGTGACCTAGTTAATTATTTAAAAAAAAAAAACAAAAAATCACAAGGAACTAATAGATTATAGTTACATAATTTGCATTATATCGTGTATACTATAGTTAAACTTTTATTTAGTGTTTAAGCGAACTTAAGACAAAACTAAAAATCACTTGTTAAATGATAATACGGTTTAACCGTACAAATTTGGCTTAAAGTTGTTATAAGAGCCGGTACATTTTATAAAATACATGTGTCCAAGTACGTTTACAAGCGCAAAGTCGTTACAAAGTGTTTTTACCTCGAACGTTAACACCGCAAGTTTATTTAATAATTTAATAAAACCATTTTTAACCTAACGAGCTTAATAATAAAACATATCATAATAATATAACAAATTCATAATAATAATCCACTCGCTATAATACAATATTTTGATACTTAACAATTAAATAGTACAACAACACCAATTCAAAAATAATATATAAAATATGTACAATTAACAGTAGCAACGAAAAAAACCACACCATTGTGACGTATCCAGCTTAAGAGAAAACAAATTTGTGTATATCGATTTTATCTTCGCTACGGTATACCAACAACATTGGAAGGCAATCAGCGGTCATGATTGTCATCGCGTCGACTATGTACATAGTGTCTAATCGTAAATATAAGATTTTGTTTTTCTATATATACATATATATGTTTCTTAACTTTTTAAATAATTATTTATATTCATAAACTTAAATTATTTTCTAAACCTATAAAAAAAAAGTTTAATTTGTGATCTTATCATTCTGGTGGTGGTAGTAATTAAGGATCTAGTTTAAGTTTATATGGATTTCTTCTGATTTTTTTATATTTTTGGAGATGATAATTCATTTATTTTGCATCTCAAGGTCAATTTTAATTTTAATTCACAATTCGTAATTAAATCGCTGTTACAGTTTGTTTCCTATTTCAAATAATTTGATCATGAAATACACAATGTTATTAAAATTTAATTCTTCGACTATGTTTTAAACTTAAGTTCCGTTCCTTGGTGATGATGAGTATAAGGTAAGTCCGTCGATTGTGAGATAAGTTCGTTGCATTCCTTTCATGCGGTGTATTCAAGGACTGTGTAAACCTCGAAAAACCCCACGCCAAACCATGAGCCTAGCCGGCTACAATCACCGCTTCGAGGCCTCTGCATAGTCAATTTCTGTTAACGGAATTTGAAGATTATTTTTAATTTCGTTACAGTGGCGCCCAAACTTTTCGGCTACCCCTTTCATCCTTTCCTTATCCCTTTCCGTTTATAATCGATTCATATATGTTTTTTAATTCAAGTATTCAAGTGTTCAGTTCATTCAATTATTTTGTGTTATTTCCGGCATTTACGCTGTTTGAATTCCGTGTTTGAATGAATTGCGGCTGCATGCTAGAATTATATATTATATATTATATATTCCCAAACATCCGACTGATTTCCCAATTGGTACTGATACTGAGCCCTTACTGCTTCCGCGTTTAGAGTGTAGACTTCAGTGTGTTACTCGGTATAGTTTAAGTGGAGTAATCCGTCCATATGTAGTTAATTTCAAATTTTATCATCTTTCCCTTTCATATAAAATTTTTTTCTCAACGTATTGTAGCTGAGATATTTTGTTGATTCCGCTTTTAGTGTTTAGATTTCCGGATATCTTAGCTTCATTCGTTTCAGCTTTCATTTATTTTGATAATTTAACACAATTTCGACTTCCCAATTCGGTTTGATGTCATTTTTGTTAAATTTTTTTTTGTTAACTATAGGTTGCTGTATTTGATTTACCTTCGGTCAATACTGTAGATGTAAATTTATAATTTTTAGGTAACCTTACTAAACCCGTGCATATTTTCCTAATCCCTTTCCTTTACGTGCAACGGAACATTTTCTCTAACGACTCAAATGAATACTTTTAAAACGGCGAACTGGCTTTATACTCACCATCACCATGATCATCATCATATTAAAATAAAACAAACAAACCAATTAAAATATTCAAATTTAATTTTGAACTTATTAACCACGGAACGATAAAATTTATTAATTTACACAACTTTAAGCTTAGATTCCACACTTGGACTTGTTTAACTTGTTGTTATTATTTATTTTCTTTACAAAACCCCATATTTAACCAAGTTTGTTTTTTTTTCCATCATACATAATCAGCCAATACTGTTGATTTTGCTTGTCAATTCGAAATAATACATATATGAATAGGAATTTTTAAAATTGACACAGTATAATTCCTACATTAGAAGTTACAAAAAATTTTGAAATTTTTTTTCTTTTTTTCGAAATTCAATTTATATTTTGACATCATATATTATGATTGTATAAACCTGACTTTTCTTTATTTGACGTTAGAGTCACGTCTTGTAGTTATTCATACATTTGGAGCATTATCGACATTAAATTTTACTATATTTTCATTGATTGACGTTCAACAACTAGTGCTGTTCATTAGCGATCTTTTATTTATTATCTGAAAATGGACGTAACAGTGTTGGGACAAGACGAATTTGAGGTGGAGTGTCTCCTTCGTGGCATTCCTCTTAATACCCCTAATACCACTAAAGCTCTTGAAGAAGCCATCCACGATGAGAACTCAAACACGAAGGAAAAACCCTTCAAAATGCATCGGAACGCGTATAAAAGACCTGACATAGAAATTAATACCTGTCTTACAAAATTACAAGCCTTGAAGGAGAAGATTACACATCTCAAGGAGGAGAAAGACAATTCGACAGTAACTTATCAGTGCAAATCGCGCTTGTTGCATATATTTAATCGTCTCAACCGTGCAATTAAATCCTCGAAATATGAAGATTGTGCTCGAAAGGTACTTAAAGTCTGTGAAGAGTTACAGTCCAGCTTACAAATTTATTTGGAAGACCATGACAAATTGAATGAGTCAATCGAAGCAGCGAAAGGCATTTACACCGAGGTTGTTATTCCCTCCAACACCAATAAAGAGGATCCGATCAATAACATACAAGTGGAGGATGCTAACAGTGACTCAGATTCCTCACCATCAAAACGAGTCCAGCGAAGATCCACCTTGGAAGAATTACTCGATCAGGCTCAAGTAGAAAGCTTGGCTAGAAAACAGCACGATGTTATGCAAACCACTTTGTTGGAATCTGTTTTTGAAAAATTTAATATGTTATCACAGCAGCTGTTAGCATTAGACCAACGACAGAATGTGTTACAATCTCAATTAAATGATACAATTAATAACCCTAGCGTTCAACCAACAATCTTACCAGCTTCTAGGTCATGGTCTAACAATGAGCCACCCGCACAATCGATTCATGTCTCCGCAGGATATTTACATCCAATAGTCAACTTACCTAATTTCACAAATACCATTGCACCACAAGCAATCCAGCATAAAACCGTTCCACATGTGACATATTCCGAGCCGTTTAATAATACCTTGCCAAACCCGTTCCCACCTACCGCTTCGGGAGTACACGCAATGGCATCAAAACAGGTTCTTTCGTCCAGTATACCAAAGACCACATCTTACGTCCAGATGATCCCGACATCGTTTAGCCCAATTTACACCACTACTAGTATGACTGGGGGACCATACCATCCACTGGTAACTTTATAAAGGATAATCCAACTAGTAGGTACCCGGCAGAATCCCGAACACTCCATAGATGTGGCTTATCTTATGATGGCTCAACCACAGGAACAAATGTTGATATGTTTATCTTCCAATTAGAGACAGTAGCGAAATCATTAACTCTATCGGAGGAGAGTTTGCTTACTGATATGAGTTGCGTACTTAAAGGAGTAGCATTGCAATGGTACTGGACGTGTAGGCGACATAACCCAGTTATATCATGGTGGGACTTAAAGAGACAATTTATCGAGAGATTCCAGGACAGGCGGTCAGATTTCGAAGTTCGACGCGCAATCGAAACTAGAAAACAATTACCAAAAGAGTCATTTGTAGAATTTTACCATCAGGTTTGGAGTATGACACTACAATGCAGGACCCCTTACACAGAAGAAAAACTCATAGAAATCCTCATGCAAAACATGCGTGGAGGGCTGCAGTATCAATTAACGGACAGACGATTTACCTCTATTAACGAGCTGATTGCGAGCTGTACGGCTTGGGAGGATACTTGGAGCAGACTTCGAATTGATCCCGAATTGGTAGTGTCCCATAGGAAATGGATTAATGAGATGCAACTATTAGAACCCACTATACATAATCCGACGTGGACGCAATATAATTATGATAATGGGCCACTGGCTGGAGAACCACAGGTAGCAGCCTTTCAAAATAATAACGTTAGCCAGTTGATGCTTAGAACTTCTAGTGCTACTCCACCAACCTCTCAGTTCTACCGTCCATCTAATACTCGCGAAATTGTGTGTTTCAACTGTGACAAAAAGAGTCATACGTTCAATGATTGCCAATTACCTCCAACTAGATGGTTTTGTCATAAATGTGGCAAGAAAGATACCGTATATTCAAAGTGTCCCACGTGTTCGGGAAACAATTGGAGGGGTCAATGGGGAGCTGGGAACCATGGAACTCCGAAAATGATTATACCCAGGCCACCACAGAAGGACACAGTAGTAATGGAAGACGCAGCGAGCAACACGGATGCGGAATTACGACTCCGATCTCGAGGCAATCCATCGAACCAAACCGAATAAATCCCGCTACCCAAGACAACCTCCCTTCTCTCCTACCTCTTCCTTCTTCCTTATCAAGTACTTCGGACATAGATTCCACCTCAAATGAAATTGTTAAGTTCCAAAACACTCAGAAACGACAATATAATGCCCAACATCGTACACGAACTAGATTATATTGGAAAAAACGCAGAGAATTAAAGGCAGAACTTGTTGATTCGATAATCACTAATAACCCTCTGGATCCCAGACCATACGCGCAAGTTTTAATTGATGGTATCGAATACAACGGGCTGCTTGATAGCGGGGCAACAGTGAGCGTCTTAGGTGCCGGATCAGAGAAATTGTTATCCGACGCGAATGTTGAATTCCATAACTCTCCCGCCTATATTAATGCAGCCAACGGTCAATCGGAACGAGTATTCGGGTATATTAGAGCTCTGGTAAAATTTCAAAATATGCAACACACAATGCGTTTGCATATTGTTCCTAGCCTTGAACAACCGTTGTACCTAGGTATCGACTTCTGGAACTTATTTTGCGTTTCACTGACAGTAGGTTCTCTATGTTCCATCACTTCTCCTGATTCACCCGCAAATTCTTACCACATTCTTTCGTCAGAACAGCAAATAAAATTAAATTTCGTGACGGAGAAATTTCCCTGTTTCACAAAAATGGGTCTAGGAAGAACTTCTCTTATTTCCCACGTCATAGATATTGGCACAACCAAACCGATAAAGCAAAGGTTTTATTCCGTGTCTCCGGCAATTCAAACGCGCTTGTATAAAGAGGTGGACCGAATGTTGTCCCTAGGCGTAATAGAGGAAAGTCAGAGCAGTTGGTGCTCTCCAGTCACTTTGGTATCCAAAGCAAGTGGCAAGGATCGACTCTGCCTGGATGCCCGTGAATTGAACAAGGTCACCGTTAAGGACGCGTACCCACTACCATTAATCGATGGATTGTTGGGACGATTGGATCAAACCAGGTATATCTCGTGTATTGATCTTAAAGATGCCTTTTGGCAGATCCCGTTGGCCCAACAATCCAGAGATAAAACGGCGTTTACCGTTCCTGGGAGACCTTTGTATCAATTCACGGTCATGCCATTCGGCTTGTGTAACGCGCCTCAGACGATGTGCCGCTTGATGCACAAGGTGATTCCGCACCAACTGCATGACCGAATCTTCGTTTATTTGGATAATTATTTGGGTAACATCGGCAACATTCGAGGAGCACTTAAATTTATTGGAAGAAGTCGCTTTTCGGTTAAAGAAAGCAGGACTTACCATCAACGTTGCTAAGAGCAAATTTCTTCTTAAAGAAGCCAAGTATCTTGGGTATGTTATCGGTGAAGGTTGTCTCCAAACTGACCCGGAAAAAGTGCGAGCAATAGTAGAGTTCCCTATCCCAAAAACCTCCAAACAGGTAAGACGATTTTTAGGAATATGCGGCTGGTATCGTCGCTTCATTAAAAATTACGCGATGCTGTCTGCTCCGATTACTGATCTGTTGAAGAAATGTGCAAAAGTGAAATGGTCCGATTCGGCTAACTCCGCGTTCGAATCCTTGAAAACTGCTTTATCAACATCGCCGGTCTTAGCAAACCCCGACTATTCTAAACATTTTTATGTCCAATGTGACGCCAGCACTGTGGGAGTAGGTAGTGTATTGTTCCAGCTCGATTCCGATGGAGCAGAGCGTCCAATAGTTTTTGTCTCTCAAAAACTAAGCGCTGCCCAAAGGAATTATTCAGTTACCGAGTTGGAATGTTATGCCGCAGTGCTGAGCGTCACGAAATTCAGGCCATACATAGAAGGTCACCCATTCACTATTTACACAGACCATGCCAGCCTGCAATGGTTAATGTCCCAGAAGGACCTGTCGGGCAGGTTAGCACGCTGGAGCCTCAAGCTTCAATCATTTGATTTTACGATGGCTTATCGTAAGGGCTCACAAAATGTGGTGCCTGACGCTTTGTCACGAGCATTTTGTGAAAACATGAAACTCTCCGAGAGCGCAAGTTCCAAACAACCGTTAGGAATAGCTCAACATGCGCAAGATAGGATTATAGATCCTCATCGGAACTCTACAAGTAAATCGATTTGCTCTTTGAATTCTGAATTGGAATCGAGTCCTCTACACGTTGATTTCACAGATCCCGCTTTCTTGGATGTGGAATATACAAAACGACTTGAAGCTGTTAAGGCGTTACCTGATTCTGATAATAATTTTCGAGTTCAAGATGGCAAACTTCTTATTGCTCCCGCCTACGGATTGCGTTATGAAGATACGGATTTGCCGACATGGAAACTCTTTATACCTGAAGGTTTAACCGAGTCACTTATTCAACAGGCGCATCTTCCACCATCCTCCGCCCATATGGGCATATCGAAAACGTTAGAACGTCTACAAAGGCAGTTTTATTGGACACGTATGGCACAAGACGTCAAGGCGTTTATCAAAAGTTGTAGAACTTGTAAAATGAATAAGGCCGTGAACTACTGTACAAAACCTAGCATGGGTAGTCAATCGGTATCCAGTCGCCCTTTCCAGAAAATTTACATAGATTTTCTTGGCCCTTATCCCAGGTCCAAACGAGGCAATGCATACATCTTAATTATATTAGATAATTATTCCAAATTCGTATTACTTAAAGCCCTAAGAGAAGCTTCGGCCTCCTCGTTGTGTCAGTACGTCGAAAATGAGATATTTAATATGTTTTCTGTTCCAGAATCGGCAGTGACGGATAATGGAAAACAATTTATTTCTAAACAGTTCCAGGAATTATTACAAAAGTACGGAGTTACTCATATTCGTACTCCTATCTACTCTCCACAAGGTAATTCGTCCGAACGGGTAAATCGTACTGTCTTATCTGCTATCAGATCATACCTGAGTGATAGTCATGCTGAATGGGACGTCCATTTATCAGAAATTGCTTCCACGTTGAGAAATGTAATTCATTCATCTACTTCCTTCTCGCCATATTTTCTGGTATTTGGGCAGCATATGACCCTACACGGGGCCGACTATAAACTCCGCCGCTTGCTCGAAGAAGCTGATGATAACTATTTTCACGTGGAATCGAAACCTGACCGATTGAACTTGGTTCGAGATAAAGTCCTGCATTATTTGAAAGTAGCTTATCAGCGAAATGCTCATCGTTACAATTTACGGACTCGGCAGCATATGTTTCAACCTGGACAAGCTGTATTCGTTAGAACCTTTCCTCAGAGTGATGCTTCGAATAAATTTTCTGCAAAATTAGCCCCTAAATTTATTCCTGCAATAATTGATCGTAAAATTGGGAATGTTGCATATGCAATTAGAAATTTGCATGGAAAGCAACTGGGCGTATACCACGGAAAAGACCTTAGAATCTAACAACCCCACTTCTATTCAAATAAGAATAATTGGCTTAAACTTAGGGAAACTTAGGGTGTTGATTATAGCAACTTATCTTAGCATATGCGCAAGGATATATAACTTTGCCCGGCATTGAGACCCATCGTCAGGGGTGAGTCGTCCCCACGATTTGCAACGACAGTCAACATGGTTTTCTGTCGTTGCACTGTATCGTTGGATATCAATAAATCAAAAGAAAAAATAATAATAATAAAACATGATTTTAGGCGCGAAATTGGTCAAGAAGAATTTGTATGGACCAGTTTTTATGACGGATAGTTTTTTGAAAAACGGATAGATAGGGGTCTAGAGTGGAATTTAAACGAAAAATAATCTAATTTTGTGCAGTAACACCAAGAAAAGAGTATTGATAATTATTGTATGTTCGAAAGACATTTTATTCATTATACCGGTGAACGAACCTAATTTGCTTTGCTTTATTTTTTTTTGATATAAAACAAAAAACATTCCGAGTTAATAATAGTAACGAATAGTGAAAATTGCAAAAACAAAAAAATATTCTGTGACTTAAATTAAGTGACCTAGTTAATTTAAAAAAAAAAAAAAAAATCACAAGGAACTAATAGATTATAGTTATATAATTTGCATTATATCGTGTATACTATAGTTAAACTTTTATTTAGTGTTTAAGCGAACTTAAGACAAAACTAAAAATCACTTGTTAAATGATAATACGGTTTAACCGTACAAATTTGGCTTAAAGTTGTTATAAGAGCCGGTACATTTTATAAAATACATGTGTCCAAGTACGTTTACAAGCACAAGGTCGTTACAAAGTGTTTTTACCTCGAACGTTAACACCGCAAGTTTATTTAATAATTTAATAAAACCATTTTTAACCTAACGAGCTTAATAATAAAACATATCATAATAATATAACAAATTCATAATAATAATCCACTCGCTATAATACAATATTTTGATACTTAACAATTAAATAGTACAACAACACCAATTCAAAAATAATATATAAAATATGTACAATTAACAGTAGCAACGAAAAAAACCACACCATTGTGACGTATCCAGCTTAAGAGAAAACAAATTTGTGTATATCGATTTTATCTTCGCTACGGTATACCAACAACATTGGAAGGCAATCAGCGGTCATGATTGTCATCGCGTCGACTATGTACATAGTGTCTAATCGTAAATATAAGATTTTGTTTTTCTATATATACATATATATGTTTCTTAACTTTTTAAATAATTATTTATATTCATAAACTTAAATTATTTTCTAAACCTATAAAAAAAAAGTTTAATTTGTGATCTTATCATTCTGGTGGTGGTAGTAATTAAGGATCTAGTTTAAGTTTATATGGATTTCTTCTGATTTTTTTATATTTTTGGAGATGATAATTCATTTATTTTGCATCTCAAGGTCAATTTTAATTTTAATTCACAATTCGTAATTAAATCGCTGTTACAGTTTGTTTCCTATTTCAAATAATTTGATCATGAAATACACAATGTTATTAAAATTTAATTCTTCGACTATGTTTTAAACTTAAGTTCCGTTCCTTGGTGATGATGAGTATAAGGTAAGTCCGTCGATTGTGAGATAAGTTCGTTGCATTCCTTTCATGCGGTGTATTCAAGGACTGTGTAAACCTCGAAAAACCCCACGCCAAACCATGAGCCTAGCCGGCTACAATCACCGCTTCGAGGCCTCTGCATAGTCAATTTCTGTTAACGGAATTTGAAGATTATTTTTAATTTCGTTACATTATATTCATGAAACTATTCCCGCTTACATTTTCAAAACTTTAAATACGTATAGATACCGCAGTGGTAATATTTTATAATTTAAAAACAATGGGAAAGATGGTGTAGTTCTTGATAAAGGATTCAAAATTCTAATCTTCTTGTATCGTCAATAATAGTTTGATGTCCCATCCTAAAGATGAGAATCAATCAAAGCGTAATAGGGACATTTTAAAAATTCTGAGCTGCAGATATTACGCAAATGGAATAATCATCTTAAAGCACGACGGAGTTTTTGTTTTAAATTAATCACGTGATTTTTAAAGTTAAGCAGTGAATCAAGATTTAAACCTAAGTATTTGAACAAACTAACGGTTTCAATGAGTACGCAGATTGCTGCAATTAGAGTCATTGCACGCCAGTGAGTGATAGGTCTCTAATAGTCATAACTAATTACAGCACTACTCAGATTGAAGTGCATAATTTTGGACTTGCAGCTAAGAATCATGAAATGAACGTAGAGCCATTTCTTTAGTAATTTTAGGTCGTAAAATATGACGTTAATATTTCAACGAATCCATATTCAAATTTGAATACTGCAACGCAACATCATCGGCAAAGGCGACATTATTACCATGCGGAATACGGGATTGACAGCCTCCACGAAGTATTCATAAATGGATACGGGCTTACTCTGGGCAATGTTCTGTAGAACGAACGGTTGTGGTACCCAATCCCTTCGTAGTAGTGAAGCAGAATAGCTAATTAGTCAATCAATACTATGCAATGGTACAAACAAAAGAAAATAATACCCTAGGTGGTACACCAATATCAACATTGGTAAATCCACTCTCTGTGGAGACTGGCTCTATGGATTCTGGGGAGGGCCATCTATTGCATTATCAGGGAACATCAAATCCATTCCAGAGATACTTTTTCTAACGCACCATTACACAAAACATTACACGAAATAAGTGTTGCCACTGGAAATTTTACTTTGTAAATAGCCGAATCTAGTAAAACAACTATTAACCTAGAAAAGGAGAATATGAATCTCTTGGCGAGGCTAGAGCATATGGAGCAATTATTTGCCAAGCTAAGCGAAGAAATTGAGTATCTAAAGCAAGAAAATGAAAACCTAAAAAATGAATCGGGATTCAAAAGAAGATTGCGATATAGGAAGCATTGAACCAGACAAACTTATCTATACTGATGAAGATGAATTACAAAGAGAGATGGACTGGATCTTAAAGAAGAAAAAACAGTCCAGGAAGAGTAAGAAAAGAAAAGCTGAATCGTCACCGGAGACTGAGCAATTAAATGGTAGGGGATAATCTAGTCCAGAATCAAACGATGCTCTATCCAAAGCCAATCAACCAAAAGGTAGTAAATTTACCTAGAACATTAGACAAAATTTGGTGCAACCGAAAGAAAAATCACCCCCACCAATAAATATTGTGAGTGTAACCAGTTACCCAGAAATTCAGTCACTGATGAAATCGGTTACTGACAAAGACTATAAGGTAACAGCGTTAAATAAAGACGTTTGGAAAATTAATACTCTGGACTCAGATACTTATAGAACCTTATCTATGAAATTGAATGCTGAAAAGTATCAGAGGTTCACTTACGAGAACAAACCGCCCCGACCTATAAAAGTCATGGCAAGAGGTTTGCATCACATTTGCTCAAACAAAGAAATAATGGAAGACTTACAAAATAAAGGTCTTAAAATACTAGATGCTATGAATATTGTTAAAAAAGAGAGAACAGAAATTCAGGAAGGAAACCAAATTATCAGTAAAAGGGGACTCCCTCTTTCTATGCTAGTATTTGAAAACAAAGAGAATGTTCAAAACATTTATGGAATAAAAGGAATCCTTCACATGAAGGTGAAAATTGAACCAATGAGGAGAACCACAACACGCATACCCCAATGCAAGAAATGCCAGGCATTTAATTACACTCAAAGATATTGCGGCCGGAATCCAAGTTGTGTAAAATGCTCAGGTAATCATTTTACCAGGGCATGTACAATAGGCAGAGATGTGCCAGCTAAGTGTACAAATTGTAAGGGCCAACATCCGGTAAATTATCGAGGCTGTGAGGTTGCTAAACAACTACAAAAATTAAGAGATAAAACAAGAAATCAACTGTAAAATCACGAAAATCGAAGGGTTCAAATATCAAATCAGATGGATCAAAACCCACAACCAAGCAATACAGGGCAAAGAAGTTCATTTGCACAGGTAGTGAAAGGATTGGGTTCAACCAAACATATGGGCTCTGAAAGTAACCAAATTATGAAAAACATTATGAACAGCATTGCAGCTATTACAAAGCGGCTAGATGACCAAAGTAATCTGAACAACATGATACTTGATCAACTGAAGAAAATGCAACTCCCTCAACGCAATCCAACAAAAAATGTTAAGTAAGAACACAACTTTCAAGTTAAAAACAACTTTTAAAGTCAGAAAAAATCGACATTTTCTTAATATCTGAAAGCCATCTAGTTAAATCTTCATTTGTTAAAATATGGGGTTATAACTTATATCACTCCATTCATCCAGCGGAAAGAGCAAGAGGTGGTTCGGCATTACTAATAAAAGAAAATATAAAACACCATTTAGAATCAAATATCGAAGAATAAACTATGTAAGTCACTACTGTAAGGATCCAAATTAAATACAGACAGCTTACTGTCTCTGCAATATATTGTCTTCCCCGGCATAACTTGAAAAGGGAGGACTACCTTAAACTATTTAAATCGCTTGGACGTGATTTTATTATTGGGGGTGACTTTAATGCGAAAAACACCTATTGGAGATTTAGACTTACGACGTCAAAAGGTAAATAATTGCTTCAAGCAGGGCAGACATCAAAATGTGAATTTTATTCTGGTGGTTCCCCAACGTACTGGCCCAGCGACGGAGCGAAGATACCTGACCTAATAGATTTTTATTTAGCAAGAGGTATATCCCAGAACTATATTCACATTGAAGACAGTAATTCTCTAGTATCGGATCATTCCCCGGTTATCATGACAGTCAGTGAAATGGTAATTCAAAGCGAGAGTGCACCCAGATTAACAAATTCAAAAACAAACTGGGATCCCTTTCGTGAAGTATTGGAGGAAAAAATCAATCTTCAGGTACCGATAAGAAATCCCCACCAGTTGGAAGATGAATTAGAACAACTCAATGAAGCAATTCACTATGCTGCTTTGGCAAGTACCATTATTATACAAAATAAGAATAAGCTTAACATATCCTACCCTAATGGAAGTTAGAGAGCTGGTAAGACAAAAACGACGGGCACGTAAAACCTGGAAAATAACTAGAACACCGAAGAACAAAACAGTTCTTAACAATTTAGGTAACAGTCTCAAATCTCTTCTTAAAGAAATTAAAAATGCATCAATCAACCGATATCTAGTTAGCCTAACCGATGAAAAAAATTCTGATTATTCTCTGTGGAAGGCGACGAAGGTACTCAAAAGACCCAAAATTCAAGTGCCTCCACTTAAAAAGGAGGATGGAACCTGGGCAAGAGATCCTAAAGAGAAGGCTGATCTGTTTGCGGAGTATCTCGCGGATACCTTCCAACCACTACCAAGGCAAACGGCCAATGAAAATATAATGTCAATCCAAAAGCTAGATGATTTTGATATACGCCCAGTAACTGTCAAAGAATTAAAAGAAGCAGTAAAAAGCAACATGAATGTTAAAAAATCCCCAGGATATGATATGATTACTTGCCAAATAATCAAGGATCTACCAGGTGAAGGATTTCGTAAGATATTACACATAATCAATGCAAGCTTTCGGTTAAAATATGTTCCGTTTCAATGGAAAGTAGCAGAGGTAATCATGATAGCAAAACCTGAGAAACCACCTAACGATAAAAAATCATACAGGCCAATTTCATTGCTGCCAATTATGTAAAAACTCTTTGAAAAATTATTACTAAAAAGACTTAACCCAATAATTGGGGATCGACAACTAATTCGTCCACATCAATTTGGATTCTGCGAAAAGCACTCCACAATTGGACAGGTGCATAGAATCACCAATGTTATTGAAAGAACGTTAGAACGCAAAAAAGTATGCTCCGGCATATTTCTGAACGTCGCCCAAGCATTCGATAAAGTTTGGCACAGTGGACTGGAATTCAAGCTGCACAGAGATCTGCCGAGGCAATTCTATGCCATACTAAGATCTTATTTATCCAATAGCCATTTTCCTGTGAAATATGAGGATGAATACTCCGAACTAAAGAAAATCTCTGGCGGTGTCCCACAGGGAAGTGTCTTAGGACCAATCCTGTATTTATTATATACAAGGGATATTCCAACAACAGATGAAGGAACCATAGCCACCTTTGTAGATGACACAACAATCATGGTCATTGGAAGTAATATCGCTGTCCAGAAGATTACCAATGCGGTTTGTAACTGGACTAAGCGCTGGAGAATCAAGCTTAATGAGACGAAATCCACGCATATTAACTTTACATATCAAAAGGCTTCCCATCTACCGATAGTAATTAACTCACGACCGGTGCCACCAAAAGAAAAAGAAGAACTTAATCTTAAGTTCAGAAAAATGTATTGTCTCATAGGTAGAGGCTCTGAGCTTACAATATACAACAAGCTGCTGCTAGATCGGCAAATACTGAAGCCGATATGGACCTACGGTATTCAACTCTGGGGATATACTAAGCAAACAAACGCCAAAATGATACAGACGTTTCAAAATAAGGTTCTCCGTAGCATCGTAAATGCTCCGTGGTACACAAGAAATTAAGACCGTCACAGGGACTTACAGATGGAATACATCAAAGATAAAATAAAAAAGCATGCCGCCAAACGCGAGATAAGGCTCCAGGAACATGGAAACCCTTATATTCGCCATATGATAGACAACCCTGTCGTTGAAAGAAGACTTCAAAGAACGGGTCCATTTGACCTAGTAAACATACCAAATTAAAATTATATTTTAAATAGGTTTAATTAATTTTGGGACTTGGGTTTCCATTGGGTTTCACCCCAACAAATCAGAATTATTTAAGAAATGTAAAATTTACATAATACATACATTCTGAACTCGGTTATATAATTAGGATTTAAACAGCGGAAGTGCCACACCCCTAATACCAATATGCGATAACTTTCCAGTAACACTTCATGATTAACAGTATCGAATGCTTTAGTAACATCTATAAAAAGAGCGGATACCTTAAGGTTATTATTCAAATTGTTATGAACAGGCATTAAAAATGAAAGAAGAGCCAGTTCGGTTGAAGAATTTTTAATAAAACCAAATTGCCGTTTTTCGAGAAAATTAATTTTACCTAGAAAATTCAATAATCTAGATTTAATAATTTTTTCAAAAATCTTAGAAAAAGTGTTCAATAGGGTGATTGGACGATAATTGTTTGGGTCAGCACGTGAGCTCTTCTTAAAAAGTGATTTCACGATACCTACTTTTAGCTTATCAGGAAACAACTCTTTAGCAAGGCATAAATTAAAATCAAACGCTAGGACAGGTGTGATACTAAAGATCACATTTTTGACCACTACATTTGGAATTCCATCAATACCGCAAGATTTAGAATTTTTCAGTTCACAGACGGCTGAGACAATTTCCAAATCACTAACTGGGAAAAAAAATAAATTCGAGCCATTAAACCGAGTCAAAACCATATTATTAGTATCTGAAACGGGAACGTTGTTCAATACACTATTTACAATTTTCCATTTTGATTTTATATCTGAAGCTGAAGACATCTTTTAAAATATGTTTTTTTAGTGTTAGGTATCAAGATTTTAATGCTGGAGTTTAGCGCGTCCACTTTTTTCTTTAAAGAACTGAAGATTAATCTAATTTAATAAGGCGTCGGATATCCAAGGCTTAAGTTTCCAGTTACTACGTTTAATTTTAAGTACCGATTTATGTTTATCTAGATTAGAAATGAATATTTCGACAAAATTTGAATATGCTATATTAGGATCATCCGAATTCCAGACTGTGCACCAATCAATGTACTTAAGGATCTTGCTAACTCTGTAAAATTTATTTTCGTTTGACATAATTTTTTGTATTTGCGATTATTCTTCGGTTTGTTGGTATTTTTCAGATTTAAAATAATTGTATATATTATATTCAGATATAAATAATTGTACATTGCTACGCTCAATAGTAAACCGTTGGTGATTGGCTTCTACAAAAACATGATCAATACAAGTATTAGAACATGGTCGTGTTACATTATTAACAAGTGAATCCAAACCAAATGTGGCACATAATAATAAGTAATTATCTTTTAACTGAGCATCTTTCATTAGGCCAAAATTTCACCAAGCAATATTTTATGTTTTGAAGTATCGGAGTTTAAGAAGTCGTTCAACTCTCTCAAAAATTCTTCAAATCCATAGGAATGCAATCTATAAATCAACACGAAACGGTATTTAATTTTACCTAGACTAATGACAATTTTCAAAACATCGGCGGATGAAAACGTTAACGAAAATACCTGTCAATCCAACGAAGACCTAACAAGTGCCGCTACACCACCAGATCTATATTGATCATTACAATTTGCATAAAGCATAAAGCCATCCAAATTATAATCTGAAATTTTCCGAACTCGAAATCCATGTTTCAGTCAAAAATATGACATCAAAATCCAAATTTAAAACACTCAACCAACACCGCAAGCTTCGAATATTCTGTAAAATCAAATTAAAGCTACTAATGTTATTATTCATCGAATCCATTAAAAATTCTCTTAAAATAATATGAATTACTGCAGCAAATATTCAAACCATTCTGCTTGGGTAAATATATAAATGAATGTTCCATTAAGAAAATTAATAAATTATAAAAAAATAAAATTTGAATTTGGTATACGCGCTTAATATAATTATATAAATTTGTCGTGTATTGAAAAACAATCTTTTTTATGCTACGCGGCATGCCAAAATAAAACAACAAAATTAAACCGTAAAACATGATCAGTCTCTTTGGCAATAAAAGTAACAATCCGTTACCAGTTTACTACGGAGTAATAAACATCCACGTAAAAAATAATACAAAATTGTTCTAATTGATACACGATCTTAATACGAGTTTTTAATAAAATGAAATTGTGTAACAGATTTCGATGTTTTACTACGTTTAACTACCCTGTATCTTAAAATCAACATAGGAAAAAACTGGATTGATTGTAATCAGCTGAGTTATGAGTAATCACATACACACGGTATTCCAAAATTAAAAATCAAAAAAACAATAAAAAAAGAAGAAGGAGTATAAAAGTGGAAGCGAGATTATGCATGGGGGGCAGTGAGTTGCAAAAACTAAACGACATATAATAAAATGGTGAAACCCTAAACGAGTGCAGTAACAAATAAATAAATCCAATTATTTATGTAGTGCTAGAACAATATAATTATAAAATTGTTAAGTACAAAAAAATATAATAAAAATTTGTAATGACAATAGTGAGTCGCTAGTTAAGAACCTATGTAAAATTATTTGATGAGTTATATACAAAACAATACCAAAATACAATAAATTAAATCATATAATAATAAACTCATCAAAATTTAATATAAACAAAATTATGTATGTCTAAATTAATAAATATATTGTATTCACAAAAAGTGCGTGTATTCACTAGTTGTTCACAAAGCTTCATGGCTATGATTAAAAACTATAACGCATTGTAGAACTTGTACTTGCTGATGTTAAGAATAAAAATTATGTTAAAACGAGCAGGCAACTATTTATTTATTTAAAAGTGAATTGGACAAAAATACCAAGAAATCCCGAAAGTTTTCAATACAACTTCTAGCCAACTAGGCAGTTACTGTGGTGTTTGTGGAAGTTCCAGTGGTTTCTGTTATATTTTGTTACTTGGACGTCCATGTTCTATACATTATAAAAAAGTTCGCAGATTCTCAAACAAAGAAAACCTAACATCCAGAAGGTGAAGGCGGTACATCATATTTCGTTGATAAATCGAACGAGTGAGATTCAGAGATAACGGTTGAATGTGCGGTTCGCGGACTATATTCGAAATTTGGAGGACACCATCAGACATCTGTTTGCAGTTTTGGTGACGTATACAACTAAAAGGACGCGAGATCACCGATTATATTTGAAATTTGGAGGACACCAACATACATCTATTTGCGGTTTTGGTGATGTATACCTTTAAAAAAAGTTAACGAAATTTTTTCTTTCTATTTTTTTTTAGTATATATCTATATATTATATATTTCCTTTTACATTGTTTCCGATCATCTTTTTCGTATTTTATTTTGATTTCAATTTCTTATCTATTTGTTTATGTTTGCTTAAATTACTACCACAATCATAGATAGTTAATTTATCATAGTAATCCTTATGAATTACGTAGCGACTTTAGTTGTATTTCTTCCATTCATTATATTTCTTTTTCTTGTTTAGTTTAATTTATTTAGCGAATGAATATTTGTTTTGGTTTTTTTTGTTATGTTACAAACGCTTGTGCGAACCATTTAAGTTCGAAAATTTAGTGCTTACGGGATGACCCTTATGCATTTTTGCGCTTTGTTTTTAACAGGTGAAAATACCAAAATGGTGTAGAGAAGTCCAATTGTAATGGGGTATGGAGTGATTGCGGTAACGATGTAGGGAACGACCTTCCATATGGTATTATTGTGGTAAGGAGTTAGGCACACCAAGTTTTTTTTTGTAACATGGCTGATGACGTGTGCGGTTTGCGGAACCCCCCCTCATCCTGACTGGTAGCTGTCCTCATTAAAGTGTGCCGCCGCGTGCGCTTTTCAAAGGTCAAGCCATGCAGTTACAATAGGTAAGTAAAGAAACATACTCGTAAAACATTTTAAACAGAGTTATTTGGTAAACGATCTTAATACTACAGGGTGGCTGACACGAAGTGTTACCAAAACAAAACGCCACAGAATTTTTATTTTTTGATGAATTTTATTGAATCAAAGTAAAAAATGTTCACAAATATTTAAATTTTCAAATTGCATTAGCAGTCTTCGATTTGGCCACCCTTAGCCGCGATTATGGCCTTCAAACGGCCGACTATTGCATGCAGCACGAAAGTGGCTCTCTGGTATTTTGGCCCATTCCCGGCGAAGCGCTTGCTTGAGATGATCGACACTTTGGTATTTTTTTGTCCCAACCTTGCTCTCCAAAATACCCCAAACCGAGAAATCTAGCGGATTTGCTTCCGGTGAATTTGGTGGCCATTGGGCAGTGGTAATGAACCGCGGCACGTTGTTTCCCGGCCAATCTTGATGAAATTCAAGAAAATTGCCTGTTGAAATGTCCAGGCTTCAACGCTCCCTCCAACACATGATTCGGATAAATTTGAGCATTTATCTTGATGCCACGGTCCAAGAAACCGAGCGGTGAACGGCTTTCGGCCGTTACGGCGGCCCAAACCATCACCATCGGCGGCGCTTGGTTTCGAGTGGCAATCCGTTGGTCCAAATTTTCAGTAGAACGGCCGGGCAAGTAAATCCGGTCGTTTTGCTTGTTCACATATTGCTCAATAACGAACGGTGACTCATCGGAGAAAACCAAATTCGGCAAATCGCCACTTTCGTGCAAGCATAACAACTCCTTTGCTCTTCCCACTCGAACTTTTTTTTGAGCATCGGTGAGACCATGCGTTTTATGGAATTTCAAGGCCTTTAGTCCAAGATGATCTTTCAATATGTGATGCATCTATTCGAGCGAAATGATCGCCTTCACATTCCGAATGATATCCGCCGATGTTGCAGTGCGTTTCGGTCCACCACCACGGCGTTTTGCAATGCTGCCAGTATCGTTATAACGATTTATGATGCGATACACAAACATTTTACTCCCATGCAGATGTTTTAACTGGTTAACAATCTGCGGCTGTGATTGTCCAGGCAAATATAGAGCAATCACACTATTACGCTTGAATTCCATTGCGGATAACTTTTATTTAATATTTCCCACTAAAATGCTTTTGTACGCTTGTAAACAATGGAATTATTTACACAAACTGTTATTAGTGTAAATTTGAGCGCTCTGTCATCACTGGTTTGACAGCAATGACAGTCTGACGTTGGTAACACTTCGTGTCAGTTACCCGGTAGTTATGCTAATATTTACAATGGAATTGGCTAATATTTACAATGGAATAGTCTATCTAGAAGTGAGTGGAAAGCTGACATTTTAATATTATGGGGATGGTTTGAAGAACTAGAAATAATCGCGTCTGTATACGTGGGTTTCCGATAAATCTTGAAGTCTAAGGAAGAATTAATCCTGGTTATTGTTATATCTAGAAAATTAATACATTTATTTTCTTCCCTTTCCAACGTAAAATCAATGGTGAGATATTGAGAATTTAACCAAATAAGGAATGAGTCTAACAGTCTATCAGTTCCATTCCAAAGGCATAGGATGTCATCAACATATCTATACTAAAAGATTATATGACGAAAATAAGGATTGTTGTTTGATAATTCATAAAATTCATGAAAATTTCAGCTAACAAAGGTGAAAGTGGGCAGCCCATGAGTAGACCTTAGCGAATTTGAAATATGTATTATCAAAACAGAAATAGTTGTGTTTAATACAAGTTCCAAGCACCAACTTCAGTTCACGACGTAAGCCCTCATCTACAACATCCCTATCTAAGTAATTACAAACTATTTGAAATAAAATTTTAATTGGAATGGAAGTTTTGAATGTAATGGAATGTCGACATCTTGAATTTTGTTAATCAATTCTACCGAGTACTTAACCGAGTAAGCCGAAAATAAATTAGTATGATCATTGGAAAAATTTATGAAACCCTTACATAGCTTGTAGGCAAGAGCATTGCAATACGCAATGCTATGGATATGGATTTCTGGTAAACCATAAAGAATCGGAGCAGATGGATTCATGACATAATACTTCCAATCAGTTCCATCAAACAACTTTTGGCATTGGTTGATACACTTACTGACTGAAGTTAAAAGACCTAGTTGGACCCCTGGCAAGCACTATTGCTTTGCTTTCTGTATTAAAATCAGAAATTTTATTACAGTAAACGACTTTTGTGAGCACAGATGGTCGGCGATTGAACGTCGTAAAGGAAAGACGTGATTTTTGTCTCTCCTTTAAATAAATAAATAAATAGTTTAAATATGTGTTAATAATTGATTAATTATAATATTAATCATAATATTATTTATTAATATATGTCTTATGAAATAAATAAATAATAATATTAATAATAATTTGTGTGTAAAGAAGTAATAAGTAAAGTGAAAAGTTATACGTATTGTGTTAATATATTAATTTGTGTGCGGTGCGCTTGCAATGGTGTAGGATATCTATATAACAATTTCGTTTATATGTTTTTCGACATCGTTGTTTGAATGCATCGTACGCATTGTATGTTAATATTCAATTTGTAGGACTTTTTTGATTACAAAGGATGCTTAAGATAAGTGTTATTTTTATTACTTTATTTTACATTATACATTATATTTTATTACATAATAATCAATGAATCGTATGGATGAGTTATTTGTGTTGTTTTGGTATGAAACAGTTTGTGACGACAGTTGCTAGCATTCATTCTATGTAATCTGTTTCTATGAAAAATACTGTCGTGGTCTCTAATTTTTATAATTTTGTTTTTTCTCTCGCATACGTATTGTTTATAGTTTTTTATGTACACAGTGATTTTGTTGAATTTCGTTATATGAGTAGATGGTATTTTCTTGGAAAAGTTGAACAAATCACGACCAAAAAGCTAATTTAAAATTTGGATATCAAGTCTTTATTGCATGTTGTACTGAAATCCTTATTTCTTTTAATTTTTTTTTATTTAAGGATATACATATAAGTGAAAATATGGTATATGGGATGCGCAAAATATAAACAAAATGATCGTATAATATTCTCTGCTCTCTCACGGTTGTATTTATATTTTTGTAATGGATTACACTAAGACTTCGTATTACGTTGTCTAAATGGGCGAATTTCTTTGGATTTGCACTAAATGTTCTTGAATGTGGATGATTCAATTTGTGAATTGGGAAAGTCGATTAGACTTTAATTGTTCATAATTTGTTGATTTGTTATATGTATAATAATTTAGACTTTTGTTAACTTTGTGAGATTTTTTGCCGTCGTTGTGGAGAGGCGGCTGACGTTGACCTCTCCTTGTCGACCTGGGTTGGCGTCATCGGCAAGGGGTGGATGTTGTCGCAGGTCGAGATCGCGCAAAATGAATATTGTACATATAAAGGAATGTATATTTTTGGCGATTGGAAGGGGGTTATACTTTTTCTCTGTGGTGCGAAAACTGGATTAGATTTTGACGAGTGGTGTATGTGTGTGATTGGTTTACACAGGATGTGCGGCGAGGATGTGCTGCAGCTGTATTGCAGTGAATCTTTTTTGATATTTGGAGTGATTTGAATGGGTTTCGTTCATGGTGAGTAATGGCTCGGTGTCTGCGGTTTGTGGTGGTTGTTCGTTGAACGTTGTGTTTCTCAACTTGCGGAGAGTTGTGTTCATGTGTGTTCTGTCGTTACCTGTATTTATAAGGTATTTTTGACTGTTTTGAGTTGTTTTGTTTAGGGCTTGAGGTAGTTCTCATTTGTTAGTGTATGAGGGCGGATTTGCAGTTTTGTATTGAATCATTGCCTGAATTTGGATTTGTATGTCCAAATTGGTTTCTTTGCTGAATGCTTCGGGTGTTTTTATTGGAGTTTGCCGTCGATTTGGCGGGGGCTGAATCATTTTGGGAGTTTTGGTATGATCGGTCGTACGCTAAAGTTTTTGGGCTGTAGGGTTGCCATGGTTCGTTTGTGATCTGTCATGGATTCGTCACGGCTTTGTGAAGCGTGGTTTTTGTTGAATGGTGGTGTTGGCAGGAGGTCGCTTGGTGGATGGTAGTGGTTTCATGGTGGGAAGGTTCATGCCGTCTGTTGGGATCGTTTCGAGGTAATTTTAGCTCCTGGATGGACATTGCATAATTCTCTTGGTACATTTTACTACGATTGTTTGTAGAGGTGGTTTCTTCCACGCTTTGATTTCGGAGATTTTCGGAGAGAGCTATTTTGGTGATGTTCCTTCATCCTATTATTCAGCGTTTGTGTAATAAATTGTTATATTTTTATTTTGGTTTGATTAGCGATAGAATTTTCCGTTTCCGTATTTCTTCTGTGCATTGAGAATATAGTGTAGGTAATTTATGATTAGCTGTTTTCTATATTGTATTTCCTTCATAATCCATCATTTTTGCAAGATTAATTGCAACTATGTTGGAGTTGGTAACGAATCCTATTATTTACCGCAAAATTGCCTTTTTGTGACACTCAATGGGTTACTAGTATTTTCTCACAGCTTATTAGCGATATTTTTGCTTTATAAAAAGAAATATTATTTGCATTGGATTTGGGATTTTAACAATCTTAACATAAAGAATTGTTTATCGGCAACTTCGTTATATCTATGTAACTGAAAAGCTAGAAATATTTGATATAATTAATATAATTATTCAAAAGAAAGAGAAGGTTTGTATACTTCAATACACCAACGACTGGATGTTTGTCATAAAATGCAACGTTGCCAATCTTGACTGTTTTAGTACAAGAATTATAATTATTAATTCCCAATTTCAAATCAACCCTAAATATTAATCTACATGTACAGTGCCGAGCTATTATATTAAAATTATTCGGTTCTCAGGAAATCTCATTCAAATATATTTAATATACGAGCACATATTATCCCTCTTTTAAGATACTGGTACGATTTATATTTAATTATAAAAATTATAAAATAAACTTATTTATCATTCATTTTACTTAAATATTACCTTCCAGCAGGAAAGCCATTGACGACACACTAATTACTAATTTACGTTTGTTACCAGTCTGAGATGAATCGTGTATGACAAGTCTAATACGAGGTGACAAGTCATAGACGAGTCGCATGTGTCATGTCTGAGATTAATTGTATGTGATATATCCCCAGCAAACGTAGAAGAAGTTCCAGAACTAGTGCAAAAGTAGTGATAAAAGTATTTGTTTCCTTGTGAAAAAGGATGGGCGTCGGGAAAAATTCGTCAGTTTTATAAAAAATTTTAGTAAACATACGAAATTTTTGCGAATTCTAAATTATTTAGGATATTTTAATGGATGGATATTTTAAGGGATATTTAAATGCAATCCGGTAGTTAATCTAGTTAATCTGTTTTTTTTTTTCTGTTATTTCGTGTTCGCCCAATTCAACGGTTAAATACTAATGAATTTTAGAGTTATTTTGAATATAGTTCAAATAACTTTGGTTTCAGGAAATTCTACTGTAAGTTGCGGAGTTGCAGAATGATTAAATTAATAAATGTTTCAATTATTTAGGAAGCCGGAAAATATGAATTTAGAATTAAATTTCAGGAAATTTACAGATGCTTGTGAATTAATGCTTCATTGTAATTGCTGATTGTGTAGTTTAGAATTGTGTTGTTATTTTATTACTAACGACTTTACATAGGTGTCTGTAACGGGTCGAGTCAACCAATTTTGGTTAGGAAGCCGAAAAGTATTAATAGAATTAAATTTCAGGAAAATTCCAGATGCATGTGAAATAATAATATTTTTTCTTAGGTTGCCGTTTTAAAGAAGCAATTGTTGAAGACCAATACCATCGTTATCCATTAACCTATTAAGCCTTTATCCTTCATCTAGTACATTAGAATTGTGTTGTCTTTGTGTTACTAACTATCGGCTATACCTAGGTGTCTGTAACCGGGCCGATTCTGTCCCACTTAACTAACCTATCCAATCCTTCGGTTTTGTTATGTGTAAAAAAGGGTGTACGGTGGACCCGGCGTCATCCGGGAACTCAAGCCTAAGAACTTGGCCGTACATTCAAAAGCAATCAATCAAATCAATCAATCAGTAAACGACTTTTGTGAGCACAGTAATTGTATTGTCGTTATCCGCTTTACATGCTATCAGGTCATGGTCTCATAGCTTTATCTCTATCGCACTAATCACTTTAAGGTTAGTATTAGGAGAAGCAAGAGCGATAGAAGCAGCAGAAGAAGAGTTAGAAAGAGGAGAAGAGTTAGAAGGAGAAGAAGAGCTATCAATACCTTTCTTTATTTGTAGTGCACATACTGATTTTAGTTGGGTCGGCTGATCAAATAAGGCAGTTTCAGAATCTACAGCAAGATTCTCGAATCTTGCTGTAGATTCTCGAATTCTTGATTTTATTTGGCGTAAGGGCAAAACTCACTTCATTGCTCAGCATTTGAAACTCTGCGATACTGAAACCGACTGAGGACAAGTTCTAAAAACGTGGATGAAATTGGAAACCAGACGAACCACTAGCAACACATCCAGCTTAGCTTTTTGTTTCAGATGTTGAATATGTAAAATTTCCGCTACCTCTGAACGAAATTTGTCCAGCCAATCGAACTCAATAGAGTGCAAACGAATCACTAACTCAGTGCGCACAACTTTAAGATGGAGATATAAGTTGTTTCTGGTAGCATACACTTTATGTAGCTCGTTATTTATCCCACTACAACGGGCTAGCTTGATAGCTCTTCTTCTACGGCATATAGTCATTGAGGAGGATACCTCCTAAATGATATAGTGTTAAAAGTATAATTAAAGAGTCATGACGTTAAGTAGAATAACTATAATTATTTTTGTTCGATTCATTCACAAACAAATTTCGTTCCATATATTGATATTTTGAATAAAAAATGTGTTTTAAAGTTCTTTGCAATTTAACTCACAATCTTTTATTTCATTTTTTTTGTTGATTAATTGATTTTTCCGCTTGATAATGATAATATTTCACTTCAGTATATTATGATTTCATGATGAGAAGCTGAAGGTGTTTTTTTATGGAGGATGAAAGGTTGGTGAGTGCGATCACATGTTAAAATGGTAAATTGATCCAACCGTGTTCTTTCCGTCCTTAGTTTAGTTCATCCATTTATATTATTCACCAAATCTTTCTAGAATGGTCAATTTAGAACCCCCACTCCCAACCATGATCTATAGCCGGCAGCAGCGAACACTGATCTGAACCTCTGATTAGTTCACCATACTCAATTCAGTAGCGAACGGCATTATACAGGAAACCAGTTTGACTTGTGACCAACTCATGCCGCGTTTACTTCGTTACATGACAAGAATAGTTTTTGTCGATTCTATCAAAAGTAAATACCATTTTTAATTTTTAATTAAATCGTGTCTAAGCATGATTTTGTTTTGTATTGTTAACAACACGTCACTAGAATCGACTTAAAGAATATCAATGTTCATCTGACGTGACACAACTATTGCCATTTCACATGGTAACACCGAATACCGGAAAAGTCTTTAAATATGAGTATTCACCCAGAAAAAAAGTTGTTGAAATTATAATTTTCATATTTTAAAACAATAAAAAATATAGGTTGTTTTTGACCAATTTTATAGATGCAAATTAAGAAATCACTAAGCATGAACTCAATATATACTATCGTCCTCTCGGTTTTCCATTGCCATTTTTTAAGAGCTTTCTGCATCGAATTGTTATGGGAGATGAGAAGTGGATCTTTTTTAAGAATACCAAACTCAAAAAGTCGTGGCTTTCACGTGGCGAAGCATCAACATCGACGGCACGGCTAAATCGCTTCGGAAAGAAGACAATGCTCTGTGTTTATTTATTGTTTATTTATTTATTTATTTATTTATTTATTGATAGATTGACATAACAATTTTAGTAGAGGAAAAGCACATATGGAAGCATAATAAATGAACATCAACAAAAAAATACTTCCATTAGGCATAAAAACCTCAGATTTTTTCAAAAAACAAATCCACTCCATGCTAATACCCTCCATGTTGAGCTCAAGCTCATTTGTTACGGAGGATACTGCAAGAAGTGAATGCTTACAAACTACATACAAAAACAATATAAATAAATATAACAATATTATTATACAAATGTATTGTCATTCAAGTGCGCCACGCTAAATAACTCGTTTTAAAAGATCTAAGCGACGCCGATCTCTTAATATCTAATGGAATAGAGTTCCAAAGAGAAATACCTCTAACAGAAAACGAAGTATTTAGAGACCGGGGGGGGGGGGGGGGGGGAGGGCGAAGTTCATAAAAATCAACTAAATTACAACCCAAAATCAAATTCAAAAAGGGCGAAATATGATCATATTTCCTAATACTAAAAACGAAACGAGTACAAGCATTGAAACATCTTTGGAGAACATTCATATTCTCCTGAAGCATACCAAACAAAACAACATCCCCAAATAGAAAATGTGGAAGAAGGTGCGAGAGGAACATACGCTTTTTAAAATTACTATCAGAAAAACCAACAACTTTATACAAACAACTAAGCATTCCAAAAACCGTTTTGCTAATCTTAATCAAATGATCACCCCAAGTTAGAGTTTTATTGAAAATTAACCCTAAATTTCTAACTGTATTAGAGAATGGAATTAAAGAATCACCGAGAAAAATTCCAGGGAAAGAGGAAGTATCTATAGATTTTTTATAAATTATAATAGACTGAGATTTGTTAGCATTAAGAGCGAGCCGGTTAGATAGTGACCAATTATAAATTCTTACCAAATCTTCATTAATAAGAGAAATATTAGAGTTAATGGAATCATTATCTAAGCGACTACTCCTATAAATTTGTACATCATCAGCAAAAATATGAAAAGAAGAATGGCGAATCGAACATGCAACGTCATTAATGTACATTTCGTGTGAAATCTTCTAAAACCCGATTGAAAAATACTAAGCAAATTAAAGCTATCAATATGAGATTGAATTTGGTTTTTTACTACCAATTCAAACGCCTTGGCCTGAGAACTTAAAATACTAATAGGTCGGAAATGGGAAAGCTCAGAAAGATTGCTAATTTTAGGAACAGGAATAATTTTACTCAACTTCCACTGAGCGTATCCCGCGCACGACCTAACGAGGTCGTTAAAATAAAATTAAAAATATGTAACAAGTATCTTGATACATTAGGAAAAATACGCTTAACAAATTTTAAACTAACCATATCTAGACCAGTGGATTGCGATTTAACTTCCCAAATTGCAGAATGCAAATCATCAATTGATATATTTGCAAATGAAAAAGAATTTAGGGATTCTACGGATACTAAATCAATATTGGAAATATCATGCGTGGAACTAGAATTACTTAGGTAACGGTTAAAATCATTAGCATTGAAACTTACCGAAGCACCCCCTTTGCAACTACCAAGGCCCAAATTGCGAACGTTACGCCAAAATATCTTAGAGGGAAGAGAAGGATCTAGCTTATCCTTGAAAAAATTTTGCTTAGCGATACGAATTAAACTCTATTTCGAGATTGCTTATAAGCTAGATAAGAAATAGAATTAGGGCTCATTTTCCAAAGACGATATTTGGAAAAACGAACAGAAATAGCATTCGAAATCTCTTGCGTCATCCAAGGGGGGGATCTAGGTCTAAAATAAACAGTAGTGAGAGGAACGCAATTATTAAATACATAATTAATAGAGGAGTTAAAATAGTCAATTTAATCGGTAGAAGTACTAAGAGACAAAATATCGCCCCAACGAATAGAGCCACAAATTGATGAAAGGTGAGATTCATCAATTTTCGAAAAATCCCTAAAGCTGAAACTTTTAGGTTTAGGACGAGAGTAATAATTAACAGAAAAAACAAGGAGATCGTGATGAGAACCAATACCAAGAGACAATTGATTGAAAAAACAGATGGAATTATCAGCAGAAGCGACAACATGATCAATGAGAGAATAAGAACCACCACTTGCGGTTGCATAAAAGTATGTGGGCGCTTCAGTGTTATAAACTGAAAGATTAATGCTATTTAAGATATTTAAATAGCTACGAGAAAATAAAATCTCTTGAGAAATATCAAAGTTAAAATCACCCGAAATGAAAACTTCATCATACCGACAGGAAAAATAACTAAAAAGACACTCAATGTCTAAAAGTGATTTTTTAAATAGAGCATACGACCTCTTGTTCGTTTTAGGAGGATTATAAACTACACCGAAAAGGAATTTCCGCTTATTGACGAAGACATTTAGAAAAAGAAACTCAAAGTCAGAAACGAGCCTTTGAGAAATTGAGAGGGATACCGATACAACATTACATTTAATATACTCGTTAACATATAGGCATACTCCGCCATAATTAACTGGTGGATTAGCTCTATCACGCCTGAACAAATTATAACCACTAATGGCCAACGCGGAATCGGGAATATCGGACGATAGAAATGTCTCCGATAAGCAAATGACATCAATTGGGACCCCATTAAAAGTATGACGAAGTTCGTCAATATTTAAAATAAGAATCTGGTTAAACGTCCATATTAAGTAAATTGGACCTAGTTCGAAGCATGGATTTAAATAAAATGGAGGGCAAAGAAATACTTTCGGTGGACATCGCGAATCGTGGCGCACTTTAACAACAATACTTACATGAACAATTTTTAAATGAATAATCAAGTTCGCCTTCAAAAACCAGGTTAACTTCAAATATCAAATCTGAAACAAAACAAATAAAGCCAAATAATACCAGCAATATAAACGGTAATAGAGGAACGATACTTATCTAATCATAAACTCTTCAAACTATAGTCGGGTCCCAAAACCCCCAAAATATATATACAAAAAAATGTAAAGGAAAAAAAAAATTTTTCAATGTTTGGTGGGACCAGAACGGAATTGTGTAGTATGAGCTGCTAAAACAGGGCGAAACTTTCAATGGGCAACGCTATCGACAACAACTCATCAATCGGAACCATGCATTGTTCGAAAAACGGCCATAATGGGACACGAGACTCGAACGAGTGATATTGCAGCACGACAACGCTCCATGCCATCGTACTCCCATCGGCCAAGACACCATCAAATGCCGAGATGGGATCTGCTACCGCACCCGGTTTCTTCGCCAGACCTGGCCCCCTCGGATTATGATTTGTTCCGGTCGATGGCGCATAGCTTCACAAGGCTACACTTGGCCAATTTCGAAGAAGTTCAAAATTGGTTGATTGAATGGTTTCGGTCCAAAAATGCGTCATTTTATCGTTATTTATACTTTGAATAAATCATTTTTTATATTTCTAATGAAATTTTCCATTTTCAAAAAAAAAAAAAGGAAATTTAGTGGCGCACCTAGTAGATAGATATAAGTACCTACATATATGAAACTACACTATCGTACACAACAATGTTTTTTAGTAACACTTACCTGAAACACAAACACAAGCTGGTTAGCCATGTGATAATCGTGATTTTGAATTAAGTCAGGATCCACTAATATACAACTACCAGAGCCTCGCGAATAAAACCAAGTTTTTGTATCGTTATGGGATCCAGGTTGATCGCGACATACACAGTTTATTATTGTTTGCACACTTGTTGGTGTAGGAGCTGTTAAAAGAGAAAAAAATTTATTGACAATAGTCATTTTAGATAGCTAGTTACTTTACGCATCAAATGAGTAGCGATAGGATATTTGAATCAGTAAACTATTATATTTAAATTAGCGAGTCATTGCGAAGTCTGTGGTGGAGTGGAAACAATGGTGTAAACTATTGAAAACATTCACTTTATTAAGAATCAAATCGTTCACAAAGTTTATAAGTTTCGACACTTCCGAACAAATTGGTCGGGATGAAAATCATGCGTATTACTATATTAAAGGTTTATTAGGAACGAAAGCTTTGTAGAAATAAAAAAAGATCTGGTACTTAATTTTTATCGATTTTGATAAGCTTTATAAGATTTCATGCTCTATCTCGCAACTCCTTGTGTTTGATTCTGTAATTTAAGGAGTCTGAGGTGGTACTACACGAATTTTTAATTTTGGTTCAGAGTCAAAGTCAACAACCTTCCTTTTAAAAGGAATATGTCCATAAATTGAAGAACAAAGTTGTTTTATGCTTATACCTTTGGTATCAACATCTAGTGAAGGTTGTATAAGTATAAAACAATTTTTGGGATTGGGTCGCTTGCACACATTTTAAAATCTCGAAATCAAAATCCCGACATCAAAAGCCCGATCATCAAAATCCCGAAATAAAAAACCGATTTTCAAAAGTCCGATTTTCTAATTTTTTTTATCAATTCGGGCGCCCGAGTTATGTCATGTACATACCATTGATACCATTCCTCACATGATTGCAACGAAATCTATCTCAACAGTTTCATCATAGTCTTTTAATTTTTTGTCATACACCTATAGCACACATCGATCCCCTTTCACACTTCTATCTGATTTGTTCTAATAAAGTCATACATATTCTTATATACGTTCATTCCCATTCGTAATAATTCAGTTAAACTACTTGCACTCAATAGAACATCGAACATTTGTCTGCTCTGGTTAAATGCAGAACATTTCAGAAACAAATGTTCGATGTCCTCCACAACCAAACAGCTTTCACATAATTCACACACAACCAAATTGCGTTTCTTCAAACATTCTTTCCAATTTCCATGATTCAATCTCACTCGTTCCATAGTTCGTAACATTCTAGTATCTCCTTTGAGCACCTTAAAGAACCGTTGCCTCAAAGGGGACCTAACCAACTCAAAGTACTTCTTACCTTTCACCTGACATTTTTCAACAAACTCTCTCTCCCATTTTCTCCACAGATTCATCTGAAACATGCGAAGTACGTCTCTGGCATCCATGAATTCATATTCATTTACATCCTCAATCAAACAACCCCGTTTCGCAAGCATATCGGCTCTTTCATTACCTTCAATCTGTAGGTGTGAAGGTATCCATTGAAGGATGACCTCCCTCCCATAAGATTGAAAATACTTATATAACATTTCCACATACACATTGCCATGAGTTCCCCCATCCTTACTAATTAATTCCAACCCACTCCGGGAGTCAAAGAATAACACTATTCTCCTTCTCCCTTGTGTCATTGCCAACTTGATCCCTTCCATAATCGCTATCAATTCTGCATTCATTATACAGATACTGTCATGCACTCTTACCATTTTCTCTTTCCTCATTGAAGGAATATAAATTCCCACACCTACGCGATCATCATTTACACTAGCATCTGTATACACTTCCACATGTGCAACATAATTCATTCGCATTTTGCAAAATTCGCTCTTAACCGATAACTCATTCATCATTGCTTTTGTTGTGTCACCAAACTTCAACCGCACTATTAGATTGCTCGGAGGGACTTTCGGATTTGCCGGGCGAATCTTGGAGAATATGTTAATATTTTCCAAGATTACCAGTGATCTTGTTGTCTTTTTGTAAACCGTCACTCTTTGCAATCTCTCTTTCATTTCATTCACTAATTTATTGTCCTTAGTTAACATTCGCACAGTATCTCGCACGGTGATCCATCCCCTCTTAAAATTAAGAGGCGAATCACCCAATTCAGACCACAGAGTGTGTATTGGTGTCGAATTGATCGCTCCCAATACCACTCTAGCACACGCATTCTCCACAAGCATCAACTTTTTAAACCCAACCTTGGACCCATCACCATATATACTCATTCCATACGCAATTTTAGTTGACACTAGCGCCTTTCGTAACATATCAGTCACACCCGGATGAGCTCCCCATTATGGTTTGCTCACTCTTTTAATCACGTTCAATCTACTCTTACAATTATCGGCCAATTTTTCCATATGCACTTTGAAACTTATTCTTCTGTCAATCCAGATTCCCAAATACCTAGTCAATTTCACACACTCAATTCTCTCATTATATATTCGCACATCAACCATCCGATTCGTTCTAAAAGCCATACTACAACATTTACTCGAATTTACTCTCAAATTCAGTTCACTAAAACATTCGGTTACCTGATTCACACATTCTTGAGCCCGAATCAAGGGCTCCTCGATGGTACTCCCCTTGCCCATCAGGACAAAGTCATCTGCAAATTGCAAAATGACTTTGCCCGAGGAGTTACACCTATGTATCGAGCTCGTATACAGGTTGAAGAGTCGGTGAGATTTTACTGCCTTGGGGGAGGCCGATAGTCACCGCTCCTTCCAACCTATACCCTCTACCACATAAAACTAACTTTCTCTCATTCATGAATTCATACACCCATTTGCAAATTTTCCAAGGAAACCCCAAGTCCATAAGGATCTGATAAAGTTTCCCTGGAACCACGTAATCATATGCCCTTTCTATATCCAAAAATACCGCCACAACATACTTATTTTCCTTTTGTACTTCCCACACACACAAAGTTTTCTACACACTCATTAGCAGAGTGGTTGTGACGAAACCCAAAGGTGGTTTCCGGCAACAAATTTCCCTCATTCACAAATTTATCTATACGACCTTTCATCATACCATTCACAATTTTAACAAATACATTTTTTTTTTCATCATAGTCATTATAATTAATAATATAATAAACAATATATTTGTAAACAAACCATTTTCTTATTTTGAAATGATAAATTTAAAACTAAAGTATCATATTGATTGCACACGATTTTTCGTTTCAAGTGTTTTCATTTAATTGAAATTTGTTTACGTTTATATTAAAATTATTTTTGGTTATATATCTATATATGTAAGTCAAATTATGTTTGTATGTTTGTTCGCAAAAATCTCAAAGACTATACGGCCAATGGACATAAAACTTTCGCACAGTGTATATCTCGGCAAGTGGGTGGTCGTGAGTATAGTGCGATGCGATTTATTTTACATAGGTGGCGCACGAGTTACACTACCAAATTTCGCGAACCGCTCAACCGATCATTTTGAAATGTTGACCATGTATAAGTTGCATGTCCAAAAACAACCTTATGATATTTTTGAAGTGGTTGAACTCCGGAGTCTAGGGGCCTCGGTACAAATGTATCTAAAATTAAATATTTTTTTTAATTCTTTGACGGAAATGAGTTAAGCTTATATGAAATTAGTGGTATGATTGACTCCGAGGGGTCCGTCCCCTAGGTCAAGGGGCCCTCTTTATAAGTTGCCACACCATTCATCCAATCGGTTTCAAACACAGGATAGGGATTTTATATCAATGAGCAGGGTTTCATAATTTTTTTTAAAGAGATCGGGTCCCTGGGTCTGGTGCTCCATACAAATATTTTCCAAAATACGCAAAAATTGCATTGCAAATTAATCAAAGCTATCAAGAAATTGTGTTTTATAAAAGTTTGATTGTTCGTTACTACACTTCTATCTAAAATATATGGAGTATATATAAACGAGTTATCTCTATAAGAATGTAATCGTCAGCGATTAGAAATGGAATCGCCTCAGTGAGCAGAAGATCATACTGTTGACCCTGAAATATTGTACGAAACAAATTGCGTTATCAATCAATTGAATCGATGCGTCGAAATAAATTGAACTCATAAAGATATTTATTAATTAATTTGTTTTCTGACATTTAAAATGGCGAAGGTTAATCAAATAAATGAAATAAAAAAAATAATACTTTAGCCTAAATATTCGACTAACTCGATTTTCTAATTAATTTAACTTCATAAAGCAATCCATCCAATCGATCCAGACTTACTTGATGTAGTCACCAAAAATATGATCCATGGACCATACGGAATCATTAATCCAACGTCTCCGTCCATGGCAGATGGAAAATGCACAAAAAAAATACCCGAACAAATTATTTAAAAAAAACAATCACTGGCAACGAAGGTTATCCACTCTATCGACGGACATTCGATAATAATAAAAGTAATAAACAACGACATCGATAATCGCTGGATTGTACTGTATTCGCCATTGCTCTCCAAAACATACAAAGCCCATATTAATGTGGAAAATTCAAATTCGGTCAAATCGATCAAATATATCTGCAAATATATCAACAAAATATTGGACATGGCTGTCTTTGCATTGACCAACAGAAACGATGAAATTACGAGATACCAAATGGGGCGCTGTATAAGTAGTAATGAGGCAATTTAGCGGGTTTTCCAATACATGAACGCCATCCAACAATTGTTCATTTGGCTGTTCATCTGGAAAAAGGACAGCGATGTGTATTTCACTGCAGAGAATGCACGACATCGAGCAGATACACCACCAACCACAACATTGACAGCATTCTTCACATTAAACCAAAATGATGAATTCATTAGGACCTTGCTATACTCAGAGGTGCCAACATATTTCACATGGAACACAAATTACAAAAATTTCAAAGACGCAAACATGGAAAAGCTGAAGAAGGATACAACAATTTATTTTCAATGCATTGAGGAGATTGTACACCGTTCATCCCAACAATGCAGAATGCTTTTACTAGCGATTATTGTTAGTTAATGTACGTGGACCCGCATCGTTTCAACAATTGAGAACAATTATACCAAACTTATCGTGAAGTATGCCAGAAATTAAAATTGCTGGAAAATGATAAACATTGGGATACATTGGGATACAAATTCGCACATTATTTGACCAATGACCCATCATTTTGAAAACTTGCTTCCCGTCTAATCCGAAAGATGTATGTGGGAAAAATTGCCAGCAACAAAGCAAGCATGCAATTCTCACCGGAAATGTATAACGAAGCGCTAATCAAGATTGAAGATAAGTGTTTATCAATCGTCAACAGAACGCTCATTCAATTAGGTATGGTTTCATCGAATCGATTAGCAGACGATGTATACGATCGAGATTTGCAGATAGCAGCAATTTAATGTCAATGAGCTGCAAACATTAATTCAAACAAACCTGCAAAAACTGACGATACAACAACACAATGCATATAACTGCATTATGAACGACACAACAAATTGACAGATTTCACAACAACTTGGCGGTTTATTTTTCCTTCATGCACCCGATGGAACAGGCAAAATAACAGAAATGTTGATTTTGGCGAGTATTCGCTCAGAAATAGCATTGCATTTACCGTCGCATCTTCTGACATTGCAGCAACTCTTTTGAATGGAGGTAGAACAGCGCACTCTGCATTCAAATTGCCATTGAACAAGCAATTTACTGCGACACCCACACGTATATTCCGTAAAAATAATTTAGGAATGGGTTTTGCAGTTTTGCAAACATGTAAACTAATAGTATGGGATGAATGCACAATGGCCCACAACAGATCTTTGGAAGCAATCAATCGGACGCTTCAAGATTTAACAGGTAATACAGAGCCATTCGGAGGTGCATTCATTTTACTGGCTGGTGATTTTCGTCAGACTCTACCAGTTATACCACGTTCCACATCAGCCGACGAACTAAATGCATGCGTCTCAAATCATCTGTACTTTGGCAAAATGTTCAGAAAATTATATTGACCACCAACATGCGTGTCCAACAGGACCAATCCGCTGCTCAATTCGCCAAGCAACTTTTAGAACTTGGAAACGGGAAATTCTACCAGATTTTGGTAACTTTACACAGACAATTGACGAATTGATTAACAGCGTATCTCCAAACATTAATTGCAATTACAAAAACCACCAATGGCTAAGCGAATGTGCATTATTGGCGACCAAAAACAGTCAATGCTATTAACGCAACTATTCAAAATCAAATATCTGGCAATTTTACAACGTATATATCAGCAAGAAATTGTCAATTATCCGGTCGAATTCCTGAATTCATTTGATTTACCAGGATTACCACCACACGAATTGATATTGAAAATTGGTGCACCCATCATTATGCTTCGAAATATCGATCCACCACGACTGTGCAATGGTATCAAGCTTGCAGTCAAAAAATTGATGAATATCATTATCGAATAAACAATATTGGATGGCAAATTCGAAGGAGAACATGTATTATCACCGCGAATAAAAATGATACCGACCGATATGTCATTCGAATTTAAAAGATTGCAATTTCCAGTGCGAATCGCATTTGCAATAATAACCATTAATAAAGCACAAGGACAGTCGCGTCAAGATTGTGGATTGAATCTACAAAATCCGTGCTTCTCACATGAACAGCTATATGTGGCCTGTTCATCCGTCGGAAAATCCGCCAACTTATTTATGTACGCATACCAAATGGCAAAACTAAAAATATTGTTTATCCAAGACATTAAAATAATATAATTATCATTCAAATATATGTTCATTCAATAAAAAAACACATAAACCCAAAAAAAATCATTTAATTCGCAACACACGCAGGGCATCAGCTATATTTTGCATATGTAAATAGCCTTTGCTACAAAAAGGCGTTGCAGCGCACGCCGGGTATCCGCTAGTATTAAAATAAAATCGAATACTAATATTCGTTAAGGTAAACAATTATAAGTGTTCAATATTCAAGTCAGCATAATTTATGCTGGAAATATTAGAACTATAAAGAATAAAATAAATTAATATTTATAATGTTTCATTGTTGACCAAACATATAAAGAGTAAAGTAGAGTAGACAAATCTTTAGAATGTTATTATATCTTAAATTAACAACTGTTAAAAGATTGTGGAATAAAATAATTGTGTATAAATAATATAAAATTATACATATTAAAATAAAATAAATAAATTAAATCTATTATATTTTTTTCCTAATGCATAAAAAGATCATAATTGGCGCAGCCGGTAGGATACGTTTATTAAAGCGTATCCAAGTTCAGTATAACATAAAACGATTGTATTAGTGTAAGTGTAGTGAGTGATAAGTGAATAAAAATAAAAACACTTAGTGGCGCAGGTTTAGTGACATATAGTCCTGCTACCATCAATCAATATTGACAAACAATTGTTATGCTGTTAATCTATGCAACAATATTTGCAATAAGATTAGTGAACATTTTTATATTGATATAAATCATAATCTCAACCCCAAATAGACTAACATTTCTCATTACCTCACGGTTTATGAGGTCGTTTGTTTCACGGTTTATGAAAAATTTCTAAAGTTTAAACATTTTTCGCGGTTAACAGAAAATATTAGTTTTAGCTGCTCAGGTTTAGAGTAGAACATTTTTTTACATACTCGTACAAAATCAGTTATTGAAAGTTATCAAGTTAAATGAAATTGAAATTCAAGACGTTGTCCTGCCCGAACGTTAGCCTCGGCTTGGTGGCCGTTAATAGCAGGATTAATAGGTTCAGCAAACGTTTTTTCGATATTCGAATTTTCGATATACTATATATACTAAGTGACATTTGACATTGTTCAATGTTGAAATAATATCCATCTTCTCCTTCCCAAAATATCAATGGATATTGCAAAACGTCGTAAGAACGACGACTGTCTTGTATTGTCTGCACCGTGTTATCTCTGCGCTAGATCCGTATATCTCGACGTTCGTATGCGTCGCCAACCATTCCAACTGTAACTTCATTGGCTGGTGCATTGTATCGGCCTAAGCGCTCTCCAGATGGTACTTTGTTTGCTTTGATGATGATCATGTAGTTGTTGTTTTGCAGTCTGTTTGAAACGGTATTGAACAACTGGATCAACCGGTTGTGACTTCGCAAAAACGGTTCCAAAGTCGCCATAATTTATCGCTCCTCCATCTTCTCGGTGTGGTTGTAATGGCAGCTTGTGTTTATTTGTTGCTCCTCATCGCCTACAAAGCAGATTTGCAAGAATTTTGAGTCCAACCAATATGTTGATACACTTAAAAACGGTTCTAAATCTTAAACGTTGATTCAAAATTGCGACCATCCTAATTCTGAACGATTCTTGTTGCTCTAAATGATGTCATTTGGAAGCTAGAATTGAATTTACGAATTTTACGCAAAAACAAGTTTGATCGAGGCGACTCCAGCCAATAGTGTTTTGAGTGGTTCTGGCGGCGAGTCCAATGGTGGTAGTACAACTTTTCCAGACGCGCAGCAGAAACCGGTCGATTCACCTTTGTATTTGAATGCATTGCAGTGTTGGCATTCTTTGTCCATAGCGACGATGATAATTTGTGAATGTGACTAACAGTCGATGTTCGACGCATATTCGAACGCAAGGCAGAGAAGTGATACACGTGTTCATGTGCGATGTACTTGTACGCGCTGTCGTTCATGTGTTTTGTGTGTGTTTGTGCTGATAGGCACAAAGAAATTTACATTATTCGATAAAACCGACTTATTTCTATTTTACCTACACCACTACAGTGTTAAGTTCAATGCTTCTTGATTCTTGTATTTTGTAACAGCCCGGTATTATTATCCCATAATGGTAATGCAGATTTTATATTATGTGGATAATCAAGAAAAATTATGGTTTTTTGTTTTTTTGGTTGATGATTGGAAAAAGATGAAAAGAAAAGGGGATTAATTGTTGAAATTTTGGATAGAATGGTTGTATGTAAACCAAAAAAATAGCTAAATAATAAAAATTTGTAAGAAGTTAAATTAAAAAAAAATTAAATTACAAAAAAATATAAATAATTAAGTTAGAATAAGTGAAAGTTCGAAGAAAACGAAATAAAAAGAAAAATTAAAGGATAATTAGATTTAGTTATTGCTAGTTTTAAGTTCCAGTTTAATTTTAAATTATTGTGGATTATTGATTAAAAAAAAAACGATATGGTACGACATTGGACAATAAAATGTGTGCATAATTTGTTTTGTAATTCTAAGTACCTAAAGTGGGTGTAAATTAAAAAAACCTAAATAATAGTTTACATAAACAATTAAATAATTAGAATAAAAACTAGTGTAAATTGAGCTAAATAAATAGAAAGACTAGAAAGAAAACGTATCTCTTATTAAAACGGAAAGATTAGTTTTCTAGAATAAATTATTTATGAGTCGAACGTTACGGTGTAAAATAATATAACCTTGTGCCATGTGCTAGAAAATCTGTAAACTTTAAGTATGTGCAACGGCGGTTAAGGACGAACAATAAGTCTAATATATTCAAATAATAAGTTATAAATAAATAAATATCAAAAATATATATATAATCCTTATTCTAATAAAAATAGTGTAAATGTCCTAATTAATTAATAAATAATTGATAAATAAATAAATAATAAATAAATTATAATAATAGACATACATACATAATAACATAAAAACAACAACAAAAATCTTAATTAAATCGATCGTTGATCAGCTTAGTTAACGCTGTCTCGGTCAGGTATTAAATTCCGCTGTATCTAATACGGGCGGATATGCAACCATACGATAACGCAACATCATGGAATACATTTATTACTCGAGACATCAATCAACATGCAACATAAAAACACAATCAACATTGAGTAAGATTCATTATTTAGTATAATTTAACTTTATATAATTATATTTTCTTTAATTTTCAATTATGCGTATAGTTTCGATAATAATTTTATTTCTTTAATACATATAATTTTCATGTATTATATTCATTAGTTTTAGTTTAAGCTAGTAGGGGGTTTAGGTAGTACTAGTTTATTTGATTTTTTTTCTTTTTCTTTTTAATTTTATTGTTTTGGATAATTTTGACAAAAATAAAAATTATGAGTTTAGAATTTTCTTATCAACGTAATCATTTATATTTTTTTTTCCTATTGTGAAATGAAAACATAATGAGAGGCTAAAGCCAATTGAAAGGTGAGGATGATCTGGGGCGAAGAGTAGGTATGTAGAGTGAGAGGATGATGATGATGATGATGATGATGATGTCTGCATCTTTGTTGTTTTATGTTTGGTTTTGATTTTTTTTTGTTTGAATAATTACGCGGTCTAATACTGATTCCTGTAAATTTCGTAAACCCCACCCCACCACGATGAGCCCTAGCCGGGATAAAAGTGACCGCTCGAAATCCCTACAGGAATATTCTGTTAACGTACACTAGTTTCCTAACTGGTATTCGTTACAGTGGCGCCCAAACTCGGTACACGATACCGGTACTTAAGTATAAATTTGTTTTTTTATTTAACGTGGATATGAAACTCAAAAAAAAGTGTATTAGTTAATTCTTTATTAATTTCTCTATATTTTGTTTTTAGGTAGGTTGAATAAGAATCGTCGACACATTATTATCCGTATTTAACGTTTGATTTTTTTGTTTGTCTATTTTGATCTTAGTCAACCTGTTTTAAATTTTATTTCTGGTCAAATTTATTTATAAACTTCTCCATTTTGGATTTTGATTTTTAATGACCGTTAATAATATGACTAATGAAACTAGTCATCATCAGTATAGTACATTCAGAACTGCGCTTCAAAGTAAACCGATATTCCAGTTAGCTGTTTGATTTCGGGTAACGCTTTAAAGTGCTGTTGAAGTTGGTACTTTAAATTTTGGTTTCGTTTTGAGTTTCTTCTTCGTTTTTTGATCTCTTGTAAAGTAAAATACGAGCATTACACTATTTCTAGAATACATTGTTCTATTTAATATGAATTTTGTGTACATTTGATTCCCATATTGGGATTCACAGTATTTTAGGCAGCCAATTGCATTCACGACTGCTATGTCCATTAAATTTTTTTATTTTGTGTTTTGAGAACGGTTAAAAATGCAATTGGTACGTTTACAAGATGTTAAGGTAGATAATAATTTGGAATCATGAGTGTTCCTTGTAAGTTTTGATCATCAGCTGAATTCCAATTTATTACCAATAGCTTGATTTCTGTTTTATGTTATTAAGATCAGATATTTTATTATTAAGCATCATCAATAAATCCATCGTAAATCAACAATGATATAAAATGCTCTTTCGTTCTAGATCATCCTTGCTTTTATGAAACATACAAACATTCTATTATATACTATTCATTTACTAGGAAATTTACTGGTTAATTATTAATTGTGTTAAATTATAGAAGACAAAACCAATATATCATAATTTTTCTTGAACATTACTAATTTTGCGTATTGGTTATATAATTAAACGTATCCAATTGTTTATACTACGATTACTTAGACTAAAAATTAACTAATTGTGTTGTGATTCTCATAGACTTAAAATAACTAACATGAATCCAGAACATTTAGCGCATGACGAATTTGAGCTGGAGTGTGCGGTACGCAATATTAATGGGGACAACCCTCTTAGTAATCTAAACGAACTTTTAAAGCGTTTAGAGGATGAATGTAATGATAACCTTCTTGTAAACCCAGATCCTGATGCTGCACATTTCCAAGATCCCGATTATCTGACTCAAATTTCGTTAATACAATCAAATCCACAGATTAAGTCTAATTTCCGAATTAGAGCCATTTATTCCTATTCTGTTAGAAAGAGCGCATTCACCTCCTAATGCTTCACACTTCGGAGTAAGAAAAACTCTCGAAATTTTGCGAAGGCATTATCATTGGGCGAAAATGGTTGCCGATGTGCACAAGTTTGTGGGTAGCTGTCAAATTTGTAAAGCTAGTAAGGCATCAAATATAATAACTCGTCCACCTCTGGGTAAATATGCGGAAGTATCCAGACCTTTTCAGCGCCTTTATGTGGATTTCATGGGACCGTATCCCAGATCTAAATTTGGGAATAAGTACCTATTCGTCCTTTTAGACCATTTTAGCCGATTTGTACTGCTCGAACCTATGCGGGATGCAAACAGTGCTAATGTTATTAAATTTTTAAGTAACCGAGTATTTAATCTTTATTCTGTTCCTGAACACATCCTGAGCGATAATGGTAAACAGTTTACCTCACGGTTGTTCCATGATTTTTTACAAAAACACAATGTAAAACATATTTTAACACCAAAATATTCGCCACAGGCAAATGCCTCCGAACGAGTTAACAGGAATATATTATCAGCCATTCGATCTTACATTCAGGAAGATCACACTACTTGGGACCTTCATATTCATTCGATTGCTTGTGCATTGCGAAATGTAGTTCACGAAAGCACAGACCGATCACCCTATTTTTTAGTTTATGGTCAACATTATCTTCCCGATGGACGTTCTTATGACTTACTAAGGAAATTAAACAGCCTAGAAGACAATGAAGTACAACTTTCCAATATTGACAAACTAACTCTTTCTCAGACGACCGTTCTTGCTAACCTACGTACCGCCCATGCTAAATCTTCAAACCGATACAACCTCCGCAGTCGAAGTCGCCAATTTTATGCAGGCCAACCGGTGTTTCTTCGCAATTTCTGTCAAAGTGATGCAACACAGAAGTTCTCGGCCAAGCTCGCGCCGAAATTCAAAAAGGCATTTATTAAAGAACCCGTGGGTTACGTTGCGTTTAAGCTTATCGACGAAAATGGTAATCCGTTGGGTACGTATCACATCAAGGATCTTAAAACGTAAAACTCTAGACTATCCATTGAGATAAACAGTGTTCTGGGATAATTCACGAATGACTTAATTATTTCTACTCAGTTAATTAATGCCTGGCTTTGAGACATCTCTCAAGGGATGTGGGACGTCCCCACGATTTGTGCTGATAGGCACAAAGAAATTTACATTATTCGATAAAACCGACTTATTTCTATTTTACCTACACCACCACAGTGTTAAGTTCAATGCTTCTTGATTCTTGTATTTTGTAACAGCCCGGTATTATTATCCCATAATGGTAATGCAGATTTTATATTATGTGGTCAATCAAGAAAAATTATGGTTTTTTGTTTTTTTGGTTGATGATTGGAAAAAGATGAAAAGAAAAGGGGATTAATTGTTGAAATTTTGGATAGAATGGTTGTATGTAAACCAAAAAAATAGCTAAATAATAAAAATTTGTAAGAAGTTAAATTAAAAAAAAATTAAATTACAAAAAAATATAAATAATTAAGTTAGAATAAGTGAAAGTTCGAAGAAAACGAAATAAAAAGAAAAATTAAAGGATAATTAGATTTAGTTATTGCTAGTTTTAAGTTCCAGTTTAATTTTAAATTATTGTGGATTATTGATTAAAAAAAAAACGATATGGTACGACATTGGACAATAAAATGTGTGCATAATTTGTTTTGTAATTCTAAGTACCTAAAGTGGGTGTAAATTAAAAAAACCTAAATAATAGTTTACATAAACAATTAAATAATTAGAATAAAAACTAGTGTAAATTGAGCTAAATAAATAGAAAGACTAGAAAGAAAACGTATCTCTTATTAAAACGGAAAGATTAGTTTTCTAGAATAAATTATTTATGAGTCGAACGTTACGGTGTAAAATAATATAACCTTGTGCCATGTGCTAGAAAATCTGTAAACTTTAAGTATGTGCAACGGCGGTTAAGGACGAACAATAAGTCTAATATATTCAAATAATAAGTTATAAATAAATAAATATCAAAAATATATATATAATCCTTATTCTAATAAAAATAGTGTAAATGTCCTAATTAATTAATAAATAATTGATAAATAAATAAATAATAAATAAATTATAATAATAGACATACATACATAATAACATAAAAACAACAACAAAAATCTTAATTAAATCGATCGTTGATCAGCTTAGTTAACGCTGTCTCGGTCAGGTATTAAATTCCGCTGTATCTAATACGGGCGGATATGCAACCATACGATAACGCAACATCATGGAATACATTTATTACTCGAGACATCAATCAACATGCAACATAAAAACACAATCAACATTGAGTAAGATTCATTATTTAGTATAATTTAACTTTATATAATTATATTTTCTTTAATTTTCAATTATGCGTATAGTTTCGATAATAATTTTATTTCTTTAATACATATAATTTTCATGTATTATATTCATTAGTTTTAGTTTAAGCTAGTAGGGGGTTTAGGTAGTACTAGTTTATTTGATTTTTTTTTCTTTTTCTTTTTAATTTTATTGTTTTGGATAATTTTGACAAAAATAAAAATTATGAGTTTAGAATTTTCTTATCAACGTAATCATTTATATTTTTTTTTCCTATTGTGAAATGAAAACATAATGAGAGGCTAAAGCCAATTGAAAGGTGAGGATGATCTGGGGCGAAGAGTAGGTATGTAGAGTGAGAGGATGATGATGATGATGATGATGATGATGTCTGCATCTTTGTTGTTTTATGTTTGGTTTTGATTTTTTTTTGTTTGAATAATTACGCGGTCTAATACTGATTCCTGTAAATTTCGTAAACCCCACCCCACCACGATGAGCCCTAGCCGGGATAAAAGTGACCGCTCGAAATCCCTACAGGAATATTCTGTTAACGTACACTAGTTTCCTAACTGGTATTCGTTACAGTGGCGCCCAAACTCGGTACACGATACCGGTACTTAAGTATAAATTTGTTTTTTTATTTAACGTGGATATGAAACTCAAAAAAAAGTGTATTAGTTAATTCTTTATTAATTTCTCTATATTTTGTTTTTAGGTAGGTTGAATAAGAATCGTCGACACATTATTATCCGTATTTAACGTTTGATTTTTTTGTTTGTCTATTTTGATCTTAGTCAACCTGTTTTAAATTTTATTTCTGGTCAAATTTATTTATAAACTTCTCCATTTTGGATTTTGATTTTTAATGACCGTTAATAATATGACTAATGAAACTAGTCATCATCAGTATAGTACATTCAGAACTGCGCTTCAAAGTAAACCGATATTCCAGTTAGCTGTTTGATTTCGGGTAACGCTTTAAAGTGCTGTTGAAGTTGGTACTTTAAATTTTGGTTTCGTTTTGAGTTTCTTCTTCGAAGAAAATACGAGCATTACACTATTTCTAGAATACATTGTTCTATTTAATATGAATTTTGTGTACATTTGATTCCCATATTGGGATTCACAGTATTTTAGGCAGCCAATTGCATTCACGACTGCTATGTCCATTAAATTTTTTTATTTTGTGTTTTGAGAACGGTTAAAAATGCAATTGGTACGTTTACAAGATGTTAAGGTAGATAATAATTTGGAATCATGAGTGTTCCTTGTAAGTTTTGATCATCAGCTGAATTCCAATTTATTACCAATAGCTTGATTTCTGTTTTATGTTATTAAGATCAGATATTTTATTATTAAGCATCATCAATCAATCCATCGTAAATCAACAATGATATAAAATGCTCTTTCGTTCTAGATCATCCTTGCTTTTATGAAACATACAAACATTCTATTATATACTATTCATTTACTAGGAAATTTACTGGTTAATTATTAATTGTGTTAAGTTATAGAAGACAAAACCAATATATCATAATTTTTCTTGAACATTACTAATTTTGCGTATTGGTTATATAATTAAACGTATCCAATTGTTTATACTACGACTACTTAGACTAAAAATTAACTAATTGTGTTGTGATTCTCATAGACTTAAAATAACTAACATGAATCCAGAACATTTAGCGCATGACGAATTTGAGCTGGAGTGTGCGGTACGCAATATTAATGGGGACAACCCTCTTAGTAATCTAAACGAACTTTTAAAGCGTTTAGAGGATGAATGTAATGATAACCTTCTTGTAAACCCAGATCCTGATGCTGCACATTTCCAAGATCCCGATTATCTGACTCAAATTTCGTTAATACAATCAAATCCACAGATTAAGTCTAATTTCCGAATTAGAGATGGTAAGATATTTATCCTTCCTAATCCTAATGCTGACTTATCCACCGATATTCCATCTTGGAAGATTTATGTTCCAAAACCATTTATTCCTATTCTGTTAGAAAGAGCGCATTCACCTCCTAATGCTTCACACTTCGGAGTAAGAAAAACTCTCGAAATTTTGCGAAGGCATTATCATTGGGCGAAAATGGTTGCCGATGTGCACAAGTTTGTGGGTAGCTGTCAAATTTGTAAAGCTAGTAAGGCATCAAATATAATAACTCGTCCACCTCTGGGTAAATATGCGGAAGTATCCAGACCTTTTCAGCGCCTTTATGTGGATTTCATGGGACCGTATCCCAGATCTAAATTTGGGAATAAGTACCTATTCGTCCTTTTAGACCATTTTAGCCGATTTGTACTGCTCGAACCTATGCGGGATGCAAACAGTGCTAATGTTATTAAATTTTTAAGTAACCGAGTATTTAATCTTTATTCTGTTCCTGAACACATCCTGAGCGATAATGGTAAACAGTTTACCTCACGGGTGTTCCATGATTTTTTACAAAAACACAATGTAAAACATATTTTAACACCAAAATATTCGCCACAGGCAAATGCCTCCGAACGAGTTAACAGGAATATATTATCAGCCATTCGATCTTACATTCAGGAAGATCACACTACTTGGGACCTTCATATTCATTCGATTGCTTGTGCATTGCGAAATGTAGTTCATGAAAGCACAGACCGATCACCCTATTTTTTAGTTTATGGTCAACATTATCTTCCCGATGGACGTTCTTTTGACTTACTAAGGAAATTAAACAGCCTAGAAGACAATGAAGTACAACTTTCCAATATTGACAAACTAACTCTTTCTCAGACGACCGTTCTTGCTAACCTACGTACCGCCCATGCTAAATCTTCAAACCGATACAACCTCCGCAGTCGAAGTCGCCAATTTTATGCAGGCCAACCGGTGTTTCTTCGCAATTTCTGTCAAAGTGATGCAACACAGAAGTTCTCGGCCAAGCTCGCGCCGAAATTCAAAAAGGCATTTATTAAAGAACCCGTGGGTTACGTTGCGTTTAAGCTTATCGACGAAAATGGTAATCCGTTGGGTACGTATCACATCAAGGATCTTAAAACGTAAAACTCTAGACTATCCATTGAGATAAACAGTGTTCTGGGATAATTCACGAATGACTTAATTATTTCTATTCAGTTAATTAATGCCCGGCTTTGAGACATCTCTCAAGGGATGTGGGACGTCCCCACGATTTGTGCTGATAGGCACAAAGAAATTTACATTATTCGATAAAACCGACTTATTTCTATTTTACCTACACCACCACAGTGTTAAGTTCAATGCTTCTTGATTCTTGTATTTTGTAACAGCCCGGTATTATTATCCCATTATGGTAATGCAGATTTTATATTATGTGGTCAATCAAGAAAAATTATGGTTTTTTGTTTTTTTGGTTGATGATTGGAAAAAGATGAAAAGAAAAGGGGATTAATTGTTGAAATTTTGGATAGAATGGTTGTATGTAAACCAAAAAAATAGCTAAATAATAAAAATTTGTAAGAAGTTAAATTAAAAAAAAATTAAATTACAAAAAAATATAAATAATTAAGTTAGAATAAGTGAAAGTTCGAAGAAAACGAAATAAAAAGAAAAATTAAAGGATAATTAGATTTAGTTATTGCTAGTTTTAAGTTCCAGTTTAATTTTAAATTATTGTGGATTATTGATTAAAAAAAAACGATATGGTACGACATTGGACAATAAAATGTGTGCATAATTTGTTTTGTAATTCTAAGTACCTAAAGTGGGTGTAAATTAAAAAAACCTAAATAATAGTTTACATAAACAATTAAATAATTAGAATAAAAACTAGTGTAAATTGAGCTAAATAAATAGAAAGACTAGAAAGAAAACGTATCTCTTATTAAAACGGAAAGATTAGTTTTCTAGAATAAATTATTTATGAGTCGAACGTTACGGTGTAAAATAATATAACCTTGTGCCATGTGCTAGAAAATCTGTAAACTTTAAGTATGTGCAACGGCGGTTAAGGACGAACAATAAGTCTAATATATTCAAATAATAAGTTATAAATAAATAAATATCAAAAATATATATATAATCCTTATTCTAATAAAAATAGTGTAAATGTCCTAATTAATTAATAAATAATTGATAAATAAATAAATAATAAATAAATTATAATAATAGACATACATACATAATAACATAAAAACAACAACAAAAATCTTAATTAAATCGATCGTTGATCAGCTTAGTTAACGCTGTCTCGGTCAGGTATTAAATTCCGCTGTATCTAATACGGGCGGATATGCAACCATACGATAACGCAACATCATGGAATACATTTATTACTCGAGACATCAATCAACATGCAACATAAAAACACAATCAACATTGAGTAAGATTCATTATTTAGTATAATTTAACTTTATATAATTATATTTTCTTTAATTTTCAATTATGCGTATAGTTTCGATAATAATTTTATTTCTTTAATACATATAATTTTCATGTATTATATTCATTAGTTTTAGTTTAAGCTAGTAGGGGGTTTAGGTAGTACTAGTTTATTTGATTTTTTTTCTTTTTCTTTTTAATTTTATTGTTTTGGATAATTTTGACAAAAATAAAAATTATGAGTTTAGAATTTTCTTATCAACGTAATCATTTATATTTTTTTTTCCTATTGTGAAATGAAAACATAATGAGAGGCTAAAGCCAATTGAAAGGTGAGGATGATCTGGGGCGAAGAGTAGGTATGTAGAGTGAGAGGATGATGATGATGATGATGATGATGATGTCTGCATCTTTGTTGTTTTATGTTTGGTTTTGATTTTTTTTTGTTTGAATAATTACGCGGTCTAATACTGATTCCTGTAAATTTCGTAAACCCCACCCCACCACGATGAGCCCTAGCCGGGATAAAAGTGACCGCTCGAAATCCCTACAGGAATATTCTGTTAACGTACACTAGTTTCCTAACTGGTATTCGTTACAGTGGCGCCCAAACTCGGTACACGATACCGGTACTTAAGTATAAATTTGTTTTTTTATTTAACGTGGATATGAAACTCAAAAAAAAGTGTATTAGTTAATTCTTTATTAATTTCTCTATATTTTGTTTTTAGGTAGGTTGAATAAGAATCGTCGACACATTATTATCCGTATTTAACGTTTGATTTTTTTGTTTGTCTATTTTGATCTTAGTCAACCTGTTTTAAATTTTATTTCTGGTCAAATTTATTTATAAACTTCTCCATTTTGGATTTTGATTTTTAATGACCGTTAATAATATGACTAATGAAACTAGTCATCATCAGTATAGTACATTCAGAACTGCGCTTCAAAGTAAACCGATATTCCAGTTAGCTGTTTGATTTCGGGTAACGCTTTAAAGTGCTGTTGAAGTTGGTACTTTAAATTTTGGTTTCGTTTTGAGTTTCTTCTTCGTTTTTTGATCTCTTGTAAAGTAAAATACGAGCATTACACTATTTCTAGAATACATTGTTCTATTTAATATGAATTTTGTGTACATTTGATTCCCATATTGGGATTCACAGTATTTTAGGCAGCCAATTGCATTCACGACTGCTATGTCCATTAAATTTTTTTATTTTGTGTTTTGAGAACGGTTAAAAATGCAATTGGTACGTTTACAAGATGTTAAGGTAGATAATAATTTGGAATCATGAGTGTTCCTTGTAAGTTTTGATCATCAGCTGAATTCCAATTTATTACCAATAGCTTGATTTCTGTTTTATGTTATTAAGATCAGATATTTTATTATTAAGCATCATCAATAAATCCATCGTAAATCAACAATGATATAAAATGCTCTTTCGTTCTAGATCATCCTTGCTTTTATGAAACATACAAACATTCTATTATATACTATTCATTTACTAGGAAATTTACTGGTTAATTATTAATTGTGTTAAATTATAGAAGACAAAACCAATATATCATAATTTTTCTTGAACATTACTAATTTTGCGTATTGGTTATATAATTAAACGTATCCAATTGTTTATACTACGATTACTTAGACTAAAAATTAACTAATTGTGTTGTGATTCTCATAGACTTAAAATAACTAACATGAATCCAGAACATTTAGCGCATGACGAATTTGAGCTGGAGTGTGCGGTACGCAATATTAATGGGGACAACCCTCTTAGTAATCTAAACGAACTTTTAAAGCGTTTAGAGGATGAATGTAATGATAACCTTCTTGTAAACCCAGATCCTGATGCTGCACATTTCCAAGATCCCGATTATCTGACTCAAATTTCGTTAATACAATCAAATCCACAGATTAAGTCTAATTTCCGAATTAGAGCCATTTATTCCTATTCTGTTAGAAAGAGCGCATTCACCTCCTAATGCTTCACACTTCGGAGTAAGAAAAACTCTCGAAATTTTGCGAAGGCATTATCATTGGGCGAAAATGGTTGCCGATGTGCACAAGTTTGTGGGTAGCTGTCAAATTTGTAAAGCTAGTAAGGCATCAAATATAATAACTCGTCCACCTCTGGGTAAATATGCGGAAGTATCCAGACCTTTTCAGCGCCTTTATGTGGATTTCATGGGACCGTATCCCAGATCTAAATTTGGGAATAAGTACCTATTCGTCCTTTTAGACCATTTTAGCCGATTTGTACTGCTCGAACCTATGCGGGATGCAAACAGTGCTAATGTTATTAAATTTTTAAGTAACCGAGTATTTAATCTTTATTCTGTTCCTGAACACATCCTGAGCGATAATGGTAAACAGTTTACCTCACGGTTGTTCCATGATTTTTTACAAAAACACAATGTAAAACATATTTTAACACCAAAATATTCGCCACAGGCAAATGCCTCCGAACGAGTTAACAGGAATATATTATCAGCCATTCGATCTTACATTCAGGAAGATCACACTACTTGGGACCTTCATATTCATTCGATTGCTTGTGCATTGCGAAATGTAGTTCACGAAAGCACAGACCGATCACCCTATTTTTTAGTTTATGGTCAACATTATCTTCCCGATGGACGTTCTTATGACTTACTAAGGAAATTAAACAGCCTAGAAGACAATGAAGTACAACTTTCCAATATTGACAAACTAACTCTTTCTCAGACGACCGTTCTTGCTAACCTACGTACCGCCCATGCTAAATCTTCAAACCGATACAACCTCCGCAGTCGAAGTCGCCAATTTTATGCAGGCCAACCGGTGTTTCTTCGCAATTTCTGTCAAAGTGATGCAACACAGAAGTTCTCGGCCAAGCTCGCGCCGAAATTCAAAAAGGCATTTATTAAAGAACCCGTGGGTTACGTTGCGTTTAAGCTTATCGACGAAAATGGTAATCCGTTGGGTACGTATCACATCAAGGATCTTAAAACGTAAAACTCTAGACTATCCATTGAGATAAACAGTGTTCTGGGATAATTCACGAATGACTTAATTATTTCTACTCAGTTAATTAATGCCTGGCTTTGAGACATCTCTCAAGGGATGTGGGACGTCCCCACGATTTGTGCTGATAGGCACAAAGAAATTTACATTATTCGATAAAACCGACTTATTTCTATTTTACCTACACCACCACAGTGTTAAGTTCAATGCTTCTTGATTCTTGTATTTTGTAACAGCCCGGTATTATTATCCCATAATGGTAATGCAGATTTTATATTATGTGGTCAATCAAGAAAAATTATGGTTTTTTGTTTTTTTGGTTGATGATTGGAAAAAGATGAAAAGAAAAGGGGATTAATTGTTGAAATTTTGGATAGAATGGTTGTATGTAAACCAAAAAAATAGCTAAATAATAAAAATTTGTAAGAAGTTAAATTAAAAAAAAATTAAATTACAAAAAAATATAAATAATTAAGTTAGAATAAGTGAAAGTTCGAAGAAAACGAAATAAAAAGAAAAATTAAAGGATAATTAGATTTAGTTATTGCTAGTTTTAAGTTCCAGTTTAATTTTAAATTATTGTGGATTATTGATTAAAAAAAAAACGATATGGTACGACATTGGACAATAAAATGTGTGCATAATTTGTTTTGTAATTCTAAGTACCTAAAGTGGGTGTAAATTAAAAAAACCTAAATAATAGTTTACATAAACAATTAAATAATTAGAATAAAAACTAGTGTAAATTGAGCTAAATAAATAGAAAGACTAGAAAGAAAACGTATCTCTTATTAAAACGGAAAGATTAGTTTTCTAGAATAAATTATTTATGAGTCGAACGTTACGGTGTAAAATAATATAACCTTGTGCCATGTGCTAGAAAATCTGTAAACTTTAAGTATGTGCAACGGCGGTTAAGGACGAACAATAAGTCTAATATATTCAAATAATAAGTTATAAATAAATAAATATCAAAAATATATATATAATCCTTATTCTAATAAAAATAGTGTAAATGTCCTAATTAATTAATAAATAATTGATAAATAAATAAATAATAAATAAATTATAATAATAGACATACATACATAATAACATAAAAACAACAACAAAAATCTTAATTAAATCGATCGTTGATCAGCTTAGTTAACGCTGTCTCGGTCAGGTATTAAATTCCGCTGTATCTAATACGGGCGGATATGCAACCATACGATAACGCAACATCATGGAATACATTTATTACTCGAGACATCAATCAACATGCAACATAAAAACACAATCAACATTGAGTAAGATTCATTATTTAGTATAATTTAACTTTATATAATTATATTTTCTTTAATTTTCAATTATGCGTATAGTTTCGATAATAATTTTATTTCTTTAATACATATAATTTTCATGTATTATATTCATTAGTTTTAGTTTAAGCTAGTAGGGGGTTTAGGTAGTACTAGTTTATTTGATTTTTTTTTCTTTTTCTTTTTAATTTTATTGTTTTGGATAATTTTGACAAAAATAAAAATTATGAGTTTAGAATTTTCTTATCAACGTAATCATTTATATTTTTTTTTCCTATTGTGAAATGAAAACATAATGAGAGGCTAAAGCCAATTGAAAGGTGAGGATGATCTGGGGCGAAGAGTAGGTATGTAGAGTGAGAGGATGATGATGATGATGATGATGATGATGTCTGCATCTTTGTTGTTTTATGTTTGGTTTTGATTTTTTTTTGTTTGAATAATTACGCGGTCTAATACTGATTCCTGTAAATTTCGTAAACCCCACCCCACCACGATGAGCCCTAGCCGGGATAAAAGTGACCGCTCGAAATCCCTACAGGAATATTCTGTTAACGTACACTAGTTTCCTAACTGGTATTCGTTACAGTGGCGCCCAAACTCGGTACACGATACCGGTACTTAAGTATAAATTTGTTTTTTTATTTAACGTGGATATGAAACTCAAAAAAAAGTGTATTAGTTAATTCTTTATTAATTTCTCTATATTTTGTTTTTAGGTAGGTTGAATAAGAATCGTCGACACATTATTATCCGTATTTAACGTTTGATTTTTTTGTTTGTCTATTTTGATCTTAGTCAACCTGTTTTAAATTTTATTTCTGGTCAAATTTATTTATAAACTTCTCCATTTTGGATTTTGATTTTTAATGACCGTTAATAATATGACTAATGAAACTAGTCATCATCAGTATAGTACATTCAGAACTGCGCTTCAAAGTAAACCGATATTCCAGTTAGCTGTTTGATTTCGGGTAACGCTTTAAAGTGCTGTTGAAGTTGGTACTTTAAATTTTGGTTTCGTTTTGAGTTTCTTCTTCGAAGAAAATACGAGCATTACACTATTTCTAGAATACATTGTTCTATTTAATATGAATTTTGTGTACATTTGATTCCCATATTGGGATTCACAGTATTTTAGGCAGCCAATTGCATTCACGACTGCTATGTCCATTAAATTTTTTTATTTTGTGTTTTGAGAACGGTTAAAAATGCAATTGGTACGTTTACAAGATGTTAAGGTAGATAATAATTTGGAATCATGAGTGTTCCTTGTAAGTTTTGATCATCAGCTGAATTCCAATTTATTACCAATAGCTTGATTTCTGTTTTATGTTATTAAGATCAGATATTTTATTATTAAGCATCATCAATCAATCCATCGTAAATCAACAATGATATAAAATGCTCTTTCGTTCTAGATCATCCTTGCTTTTATGAAACATACAAACATTCTATTATATACTATTCATTTACTAGGAAATTTACTGGTTAATTATTAATTGTGTTAAGTTATAGAAGACAAAACCAATATATCATAATTTTTCTTGAACATTACTAATTTTGCGTATTGGTTATATAATTAAACGTATCCAATTGTTTATACTACGACTACTTAGACTAAAAATTAACTAATTGTGTTGTGATTCTCATAGACTTAAAATAACTAACATGAATCCAGAACATTTAGCGCATGACGAATTTGAGCTGGAGTGTGCGGTACGCAATATTAATGGGGACAACCCTCTTAGTAATCTAAACGAACTTTTAAAGCGTTTAGAGGATGAATGTAATGATAACCTTCTTGTAAACCCAGATCCTGATGCTGCACATTTCCAAGATCCCGATTATCTGACTCAAATTTCGTTAATACAATCAAATCCACAGATTAAGTCTAATTTCCGAATTAGAGATGGTAAGATATTTATCCTTCCTAATCCTAATGCTGACTTATCCACCGATATTCCATCTTGGAAGATTTATGTTCCAAAACCATTTATTCCTATTCTGTTAGAAAGAGCGCATTCACCTCCTAATGCTTCACACTTCGGAGTAAGAAAAACTCTCGAAATTTTGCGAAGGCATTATCATTGGGCGAAAATGGTTGCCGATGTGCACAAGTTTGTGGGTAGCTGTCAAATTTGTAAAGCTAGTAAGGCATCAAATATAATAACTCGTCCACCTCTGGGTAAATATGCGGAAGTATCCAGACCTTTTCAGCGCCTTTATGTGGATTTCATGGGACCGTATCCCAGATCTAAATTTGGGAATAAGTACCTATTCGTCCTTTTAGACCATTTTAGCCGATTTGTACTGCTCGAACCTATGCGGGATGCAAACAGTGCTAATGTTATTAAATTTTTAAGTAACCGAGTATTTAATCTTTATTCTGTTCCTGAACACATCCTGAGCGATAATGGTAAACAGTTTACCTCACGGGTGTTCCATGATTTTTTACAAAAACACAATGTAAAACATATTTTAACACCAAAATATTCGCCACAGGCAAATGCCTCCGAACGAGTTAACAGGAATATATTATCAGCCATTCGATCTTACATTCAGGAAGATCACACTACTTGGGACCTTCATATTCATTCGATTGCTTGTGCATTGCGAAATGTAGTTCATGAAAGCACAGACCGATCACCCTATTTTTTAGTTTATGGTCAACATTATCTTCCCGATGGACGTTCTTTTGACTTACTAAGGAAATTAAACAGCCTAGAAGACAATGAAGTACAACTTTCCAATATTGACAAACTAACTCTTTCTCAGACGACCGTTCTTGCTAACCTACGTACCGCCCATGCTAAATCTTCAAACCGATACAACCTCCGCAGTCGAAGTCGCCAATTTTATGCAGGCCAACCGGTGTTTCTTCGCAATTTCTGTCAAAGTGATGCAACACAGAAGTTCTCGGCCAAGCTCGCGCCGAAATTCAAAAAGGCATTTATTAAAGAACCCGTGGGTTACGTTGCGTTTAAGCTTATCGACGAAAATGGTAATCCGTTGGGTACGTATCACATCAAGGATCTTAAAACGTAAAACTCTAGACTATCCATTGAGATAAACAGTGTTCTGGGATAATTCACGAATGACTTAATTATTTCTATTCAGTTAATTAATGCCCGGCTTTGAGACATCTCTCAAGGGATGTGGGACGTCCCCACGATTTGTGCTGATAGGCACAAAGAAATTTACATTATTCGATAAAACCGACTTATTTCTATTTTACCTACACCACCACAGTGTTAAGTTCAATGCTTCTTGATTCTTGTATTTTGTAACAGCCCGGTATTATTATCCCATTATGGTAATGCAGATTTTATATTATGTGGTCAATCAAGAAAAATTATGGTTTTTTGTTTTTTTGGTTGATGATTGGAAAAAGATGAAAAGAAAAGGGGATTAATTGTTGAAATTTTGGATAGAATGGTTGTATGTAAACCAAAAAAATAGCTAAATAATAAAAATTTGTAAGAAGTTAAATTAAAAAAAAATTAAATTACAAAAAAATATAAATAATTAAGTTAGAATAAGTGAAAGTTCGAAGAAAACGAAATAAAAAGAAAAATTAAAGGATAATTAGATTTAGTTATTGCTAGTTTTAAGTTCCAGTTTAATTTTAAATTATTGTGGATTATTGATTAAAAAAAAACGATATGGTACGACATTGGACAATAAAATGTGTGCATAATTTGTTTTGTAATTCTAAGTACCTAAAGTGGGTGTAAATTAAAAAAACCTAAATAATAGTTTACATAAACAATTAAATAATTAGAATAAAAACTAGTGTAAATTGAGCTAAATAAATAGAAAGACTAGAAAGAAAACGTATCTCTTATTAAAACGGAAAGATTAGTTTTCTAGAATAAATTATTTATGAGTCGAACGTTACGGTGTAAAATAATATAACCTTGTGCCATGTGCTAGAAAATCTGTAAACTTTAAGTATGTGCAACGGCGGTTAAGGACGAACAATAAGTCTAATATATTCAAATAATAAGTTATAAATAAATAAATATCAAAAATATATATATAATCCTTATTCTAATAAAAATAGTGTAAATGTCCTAATTAATTAATAAATAATTGATAAATAAATAAATAATAAATAAATTATAATAATAGACATACATACATAATAACATAAAAACAACAACAAAAATCTTAATTAAATCGATCGTTGATCAGCTTAGTTAACGCTGTCTCGGTCAGGTATTAAATTCCGCTGTATCTAATACGGGCGGATATGCAACCATACGATAACGCAACATCATGGAATAGATTTATTATTCGAGACATCAATCAACATGCAACATAAAAACACAATCAACATTGAGTAAGATTCATTATTTAGTATAATTTAACTTTATATAATTATATTTTCTTTAATTTTCAATTATGCGTATAGTTTCGATAATAATTTTATTTCTTTAATACATATAATTTTCATGTATTATATTCATTAGTTTTAGTTTAAGCTAGTAGGGGGTTTAGGTAGTACTAGTTTATTTGATTTTTTTTTTCTTTTTCTTTTTAATTTTATTGTTTTGGATAATTTTGACAAAAATAAAAATTATGAGTTTAGAATTTTCTTATCAACGTAATCATTTATATTTTTTTTTCCTATTGTGAAATGAAAACATAATGAGAGGCTAAAGCCAATTGAAAGGTGAGGATGATCTGGGGCGAAGAGTAGGTATGTAGAGTGAGAGGATGATGATGATGATGATGATGATGATGTCTGCATCTTTGTTGTTTTATGTTTGGTTTTGATTTTTTTTTGTTTGAATAATTACGCGGTCTAATACTGATTCCTGTAAATTTCGTAAACCCCACCCCACCACGATGAGCCCTAGCCGGGATAAAAGTGACCATTCGAAATCCCTACAGGAATATTCTGTTAACGTACACTAGTTTCCTAACTGGTATTCGTTACATGTTGGTGGCTCGTTGACACACCTGTCTTTGTCCCAATGCATTAGCTCGACGGTGATCGTTGCGTTGCTGCGTCAATTTCAGTTCTTTCTTAAATTTGCATTGCCGGTCAATTGATCTTCTGCCATTCTATTTGAGACGTGCCATTGTTTTTAATAAACACACAACACATATAAATATAAGTAACTTATTCGAATTTTATGGATGTTATAATTTGTGGAACAAACGGCTTGTGTATTTTCTATGAGCCGTTTAACACTCTGTAAATTTTATAGAATCATTGAATGCACATGTATATATTTGAAATTCATGGAAGGTCAAGTAAGATATTCACTTCAACACTGCAGCTTACACATTTGTACAAAGTGTGTGTTTAAGTACACTTCATTTCTGATTTAAAACGTTATTTCAATATGTTTTGTCGATGAATAATACACCCAATTAGTACGCAAATGTGATACATGGCATATCGAAACACAGCGAAGAGAAATTGAGATGTCGAAACAACGCCAAGCTACTACGCAAGTAACTTGCGCATGTATTGCGCGTACGTCAAATACCACAGAATTCGCCATCAGCGCCACCTACGGTACACAAACATAACTATGAATTATTCTCAGAAGGTCAATTATTCATGAACTCATCAGAAGATTTTAATGGTATAAATATTGGGAAGTGGTGGGGTAAAATTTTGGGATTATATGTTATGATATGCGAAAAATCTTAAACAAATAAACAAAATCGTCAAAAAATAAAAAATAGTAAAAACACAGCTCCTGGAATAAATAAGATCTCGTAAAAATATAGAAAAAACTATGAAACCCAGACATAGAAAACTAACGGAATTTCTCAACGATGTACGGGAAAAGTAAGAATATTCAGAGCAATGGAAAAAAATTAAAATAATATCAATCCCGAAACCTAATAAGGACACAACAAAGGAAGAAAACTATCTAGGTATACATTTGTATTCAATGTTCGCAAAAATAACTAGCCAGCTAATTAAAACTAGGCTGAATGAAATAATGGAAAAAGAAAAATCTCTCCCGGACACACCATATGAATTCAGAAGAAGAAGATCATCAGTCGATTACATATACGAATTAATAAATATGTTGGAAAAAATAAGGAAAGAAATAAAGTCACGATAGCTATAACAACAGACGTAGAAAAGGCATTTGATAGAGTCTACATCAGAAAACTAACATCAGTCATGCAGCAAATTAAAATACCACACGAATACTCTAACTGGATATACAATTCATTGCTAAACAGAAAAATCATCTGTAAAAATGGCGACAAAGAAATCACGAGGGTGTTGTGATACAACGCACTAAATTTAATGGTTGGAATTATGGTTATGGACGTACTATCTTCTTTAATATAATTGTATATAATCTCCCTTAATGACCATAATTGTCCATAATATAATTTAATGCTTTGTATTATTTCACGATTTTTATAATTGAAGACCTATAAAAGGGAAATGGGTAATTGAAAAGTCTCTCTCTCGATCTTGATATAAAAAACAAGAGAATAGGTGTAAAATGGCAATAGCCAAAACCAACTTAAATACCTAATATATAATTTTGATTAATATGTAAATTATAAAAATAAACAAAAGTTCTAATTATTTATTGTAATAATTATTATAAAATTTATACAAGTTAAAATTAAATAAATTGAAATTATAATTAGAATTATCTCTAATAAATTATGTTAAATCTAACAGTGTTTTCCTAAACGATTATTATTAAAATATAGTGAGATCTAACAATTTAGTGGCAGCGGAAAAAAAAACACGTATAATCTAGACATACAAAAACTTTAATTTATAAATCACATAAATAAAAATTACTATATAATATATATATAATAATATTTAAATACTAAGTGACGCGTAAATCAATCGTTACGTGTAACAAATCAATCGTGGTCTATGTAAATTATGCTCATATTAAAGCAACAAAAAAAATCATGTGTTAGTATCGATCATGAGATAAAACAGTACATCATTAAATGGTGTCTTAGCGTTTATATTATGTGGCAAAAGTGCAATAAACCTAATCAAAGTGCGAAACCAAAATATGCTTATCGCCATAGTACGCAGCATTACTAATTTATTGGTTTATCATTCTACAAATCAAATCATCATAGTTTATAAGATAACCACAAGTGAAACAATCATAATCGTAATCGGTTGTCGACATCAATACAGTTAAATCATACCATATTTTAACTATCATCACCACAAAATTCACCGTCAACTATACCGTTTTCAAAAATTCATCATACATGCTGTAATATTGTAACAAATTTACTATAAATTTCATAATCAACAAAAGTAATCATCTAAAATTTGCATCATCTAACACCAATACTGTAAAATCTGTATTTATCATCGTTTACTGTATTCACCGACATTTCAACACATCAAAAATCATCATAATTCATCATCATCAATTATCCAACAAAATAATCATCTGAGAATAGTCATCTACTACTACTACATCATCTGAGTATCTATCATCAATTGATAATCAATCAATCAATCAAATTCTTTAATTTTCATCAATTTGTCATCAATAATTTATCATCAAAATTTTAAATTACATTAATTCATCATTAACAATCATCATATCACCATAAGTCAACTAGCGGTTACTCCATTATTGGGAAAAATTTTACGCAGGTGTCACCATACTGCTAAAATCGTAAGTTAATTAATATTTGTAAATTTAGCAATTAAGTTTTATTAAACTATTCTTTCCTAATATTAATTCAAAAATTGAATTCAAATCTAAAATTAATATAAAAAATTCAAAGCCTATGCGTAGAAGATCTAAATCAGTGGAAAATATTTTTTATGACGGTCATTTTACTCGATCAAAAAAAAAGAAATAAAAATGTCACTTAATTTAGATTTGGCTTTGAAGATTATTCCTGAATTCAATGGAGATTCTTCAAATCTACATCGATTCCTAAACTGTAGCGACTTAATTTTTGCACCGTTAACCAACAACGAAGATAAAACCAGATTTTTATCGCTAATGCATACGAGGCTTACGGTAAAAGCATATGATATAATAAAATATAAAATTTATGACGACTGGAAAACCCTCAAAAAAGATATTTCAACTGAATTCAGTGACAAACGGTCCATACAACAACTGCAAACAGAACTTGTAAATATACAACAAACAAAAAGTGAAAGTGTTCGTGAATATTCCAAAAGAGTGGAAAAATTGTTATCAATGCTCAATGATGTTTGCATATCCAGTGAAGGCGTTAAAGCAGCCGACGTAATTAAAAGTTTAAATTCTAAGACAGCGCTAAAGGCATTCCAAGAAGGATTACAGGAACCAATGAAACTTATAGTCAACGCATGTCGGTTTCAGGACTTGGGCGATTCCGTAGCCAAAGCGTGCGAAGAAGAGTTAAACGTTAAATTTAAGTCTAGTTTACAACCAAAGTACAGTCGAGAACCAAATTCAAATAATTATACTAGGTCGTATTTATCTTGTGATTTTTGTAATAAAACCGGACACTCAGCTGATAAATGTTTTTTAAAACAAAAATCATTTAATAACTCAAACATTAAAGGTTAAATACAACCGTTTCCGAAAAGCAATTCCAATTTCAATTCATCTTTTAAATCACCGGTACTTGTTTGTGCATATTGTAAATTCAAAGGTCATCACATAAGCGAATGTCGGAAAAAACGATTTAGTGACACTAGATTTTCGAGTTCAAATCAAACTACATACAATATACAACCTTCCGCATCAAAAAACTCGCCGGAACTCGAACAATCAACCAGCAGCACTCCGGTTCGAGTAAGCGAGATCAAGTAGAGTGCTTATATAAAACTGACAAATTTAAAATTCCTCAATATTTTGCCCAACCTCATCCTACAATTTCATTAAATACTTCTAACTCTAACAAATCCAAATCCACAATTTTAAATTTTCAACAAAATTCTATTTCTTCAAATATCGAACATCCTAATAAAACCATTACAAATTCAAATAGTCAATTACCAGATAGTCAAAAGGTGTCTATGCTCTTAGCTAGTAATGTATACGGAAACAAATATGTAAATCTAAATCTCGATATTTTAAATAGTTCACCAGAAAAATTTTTCTCGACACTGGAGCAGATATTAGCCTAGTAAAAAAGGGATTTATCAATAATGATAGTTTATGTTATCCAAATATTAAATGTCACATGACAGGCATCACTAACGAGGTTATTAGTACATTAGCCGCCTGTAAAGCAAAAATTTATTTTTCCAACTCGATGGTCATATCTCATACATTCCATATTATATCCGATACCTTTCCAATCTCGGGAGCTGGGATCCTCGGGAAAGATTTTCTCAATGATAATCAATGCTCCATTAATTATTCGAAAAATATTTTAGAAATTCCTAATAATTCAGGAATTACTGTACTTGATTTATGTCCAATCAATGATAAAATTTTAATTGACCCAAGATCAAAGCAAATTGTATCAGTGAATTTCGAAGGTACTAATGAAAATGAATATGTTTGTTATTCAAAAGAAATCGTGCCCGGAGTTATTATTAGAAATTCATTAATTCAACCTGAACAAAACAAGGTCAATATAAGCATTATAAACATAAATGAGACGCCAATAGAAATCGATAATATCGAGCTTTCCACTGAACCCTTACAAAATTTTAGAATTTGTCAAATTAGTTCTTGGTCAAATGAAATAGAAAATAGACTTTCAAATCTTCAAGATGTTTTGGATTTAAAACACCTAAATGGTGAAGAGCAATCTGCTATACTAAAAGTTTGTAGAGAATATAACGATATATTTCATCTGCAAGGAGATAAGCTTAGTACGACCGAAACTGTATATCACAAAATTCCGATTTTTCCAAATACATCTCCTATAAATATCAAGCAATATCATTTACCTGAAGCTACTAAATCTGAAATAAATAACCAAATAGATCAAATGTTAGCTGACAATGTAATTGAACCTAGCAAAAGTCCCTATAACTTCCCATTACTAATAGTTCCAAAAACATCATCCGATGGTATTAAAAAATGGCGAATCGTCGTTGACTACCGGAAACTAAACAACATAACAGTTGGAGATGTATTCCCTCTTCCGAACATATGTGAAATATTGGACAATTCGGGAAATTCATCATATTTTAGCACGATCGATTTAGAACAAAGTTACCATCAAGTCCCAGTACATTCACAAGATAAACACAAAACCGCATTCAGCACATCTACGGGTCATTATCATTTCAACAGAATGCCCTTCGGGTTAAAAGGTGCACCCGCCACCTTCCAAAGATTGATGAACGCAGTGCTGACTGGGTTGAATGGGTTAGAATGTTTTGTGTATTTAGATGACATTGTTGTGTATGGTCATAATCTGCAAGATCATTTAAAAAAATTAAAATCTGTTTTTGATCGTCTACCTCTTAATAATTTAAAAATAAATCCAACTAAATGTCAATTTCTGCGAAATGAAATAGTTTATCTTGGACACGTTATTACCACTGAAGGTATTAAGCCTGACCCAAATAAATTAATTGCCATAAACAATTATCCAACTCCGTCTAACCCTAAAGCAGTTAAATCATTTCTAGGTTTAGCTGGATATTATCGCCGTTTTATATCTCAATTTTCATCCATCGCACAGCCATTAACCAAATTATTAAAAAAAAAAACGAACCGTTTATCTGGAATGAATTCTGTGATGAGTCCTTTCGCAAGCTGAAATCCTGCCTTATAAATCCTCCAATTTTGCAATACCCGGACTTTTCAAAACAGTTTACTGTAACATGTGACGCAAGTGACTTGGCTATTGGAGCCGTCTTGTCTCAGTCGTTTCAGTCTACTGATCTACCAATAGCTTATGCGAGTAGAATGTTGAACTGTGCCGAAAGAAAATATGCACCCATAGAGAAAGAGGTTTTGGCTGTTGTTTGGGCTGTCGATCATTTTCGACCATATGTTTATGGAAGAAAATTTTTCATAGTCACCGATCACAAGCCTCTTGTATGGTTGTGTAAGATCACTAACCCATCATCGAGACTTATGAGATGGAAAATTCGTTTGGATGAGTACGATTATGAGACAGTGTACAAACCTGGGAAGGAAAACACTAACGCTGATGCCTTAAGCAGAATCGAAATTCTTCATGATGCCGAAATAGGTGCGTTAACCCGAGCCCAGTTAAGAAACAAAATCTCAAATCAATCCAATGTTCAAAATTCAATTTCTCAACCTCAAAATCAGTTAAATGATTCAAATTCTCAAAATCAAATTCAATTCAATAGTCAAGACAAAATTATATATTTAAGCGATCCGGAAATAATACAGGACATCATTACCGAATTCCATACCAGTCCACTGGGGGGCCATCAAGGGGTATACAGACATGTAAACGTCTACGTTCTATGTATCACTTTCCAAACATGTACCGTATCGTAGAGCAGTACATTAAAAATTGTAAAGATTGTTCTCGGAATAAATCCCATAAAATCACAAAAATGCCTATGGTCATAACGACAACTTCCAGGAAACCATTTGAGAAGGTTTTTCTGAATATCGTCGGTCCCCTTCCGTCCAGTTACAAAAATAACAAATATATATTAACGTTGCAAGATGACCTGACGAAATTTTCCACTGGAATCCCCTTACCGGATCAAGAAGCGACAACCATTGCAAAAGTGTTTGTGGAACATTTTATTTGTATTTTTGGTGCACCGTTTTCCATCCTATCTGACCAAGGCTCAAATTTTATGAGCAACGTGTTCAAACAAATTTGCAAACTTCTAAAAATTAAAAAACTTAATACTACCGCATATCATCCACAGAGTAATGGAGCTCTAGAACGATCACATAAAACTCTAGCCGAATATCTTCGAAGTTTTTGTGGTCGAGACCCGCTCGATTGGGATTCGTGGGTAGTATACGCAATATTTGCTTATAATACTACACCTCATAAATCAACAAATTTCATGCCTTACGAATTAGTGTTTGGCTGTAAACCAACAATTCCAAGTTCTTTACAGTGTGATCCCGAAGCATTATACAACTATGACGACTATTAAAACGATTTAAAAGTTAAAATGCAAACAGTTTTTCAAAATGCCAGGAATAACCTGCTAAGCTGCAAAGTTAAATCTAAAGATTATTACGACCGAAATTCTAATCCGACAAAATTTCAAATTGGTGACTTAGTAATGTTGAAAAATGAAAATAAAAATAATAAATTGTCTCCTATATGGCTTGGTCCATACGAAATATCAGACATTACTTCTGAAGTAAATTCTACAATTCAAATAGGACGATCTTCGAAGGTCGTGCATAATAATCGTCTTATTTTATTTAAAAAATAATTTTCTGCTTATTTATGTCCTTTAAAATTCCTTTTTTTATCTAATTTGAATTCAATTATTAATTAGCTAAGAAAATTCGATTATTATATTGTATTAAATTGATAAAATAAATTTAGTTATACTATATTATATTCAAAATAAAAAAAATAATAAAAAGTTGAAATTTAATTACATAAATTATTAATTATATTATCGTATTGTATAAATTTAAATTTTTATTGAATTTAGTTTAAAAATTATACCTACTGGGTATTACTTCTTTCTTAAGCGGTAAGGTGTTGTGATACAACGCACTAAATTTAATGGTTGGAATTATGGTTATGGACGTACTATCTTCTTTAATATAATTGTATATAATCTATAATTGTCCATAATATAATTTAATGCTTTGTATTATTTCACGATTTTTATAATTGAAAACCTATAAAAGGGAAATGGGTAATTGAAAAGTCTCTCTCTCGATCTTGATATAAAAAACAAGAGAATAGGTGTAAAATGGCGATAGCCAAAACCAACTTAAATACCTAATATATAATTTTGATTAATATGTAAATTATAAAAATAAACAAAAGTTCTAATTATTTATTGTAATAATTATTATAAAATTTATACAAGTTAAAATTAAATAAATTGAAATTATAATTAAAATTATCTCTAATAAATTATGTTAAATCTAACAGTGTTTTCCTAAACGATTATTATTAAAATATAGTGAGATCTAACAAGGGCAACTAGTAATAACATTCTACAAGGGGATCCTCTAAACTCCGACCTTTTCAATATCTACACGTGTAGGCTTCACGAAATGATCGAAGAAGACATCAAAGTGTTACAAACCGCAGACGACTTTTTAATAGGGCCTCTGGTAACGATTTAATGGAAGTCGAAATAATAACTAATCAAACAATTAACAAATTAAAGAACAAAACTTAAGATCTGTCAATCTTATAATCTCTATAACAAATCTTAAGATATATACTATGATTCGTGATAGACAAAAAATTAAATTTTAATCCACACTACAAAGCATTAAGGAGCAAATGCGCATCAACCATAAATGTATTAAATAAAAATAGTAGCAAGAAAAAAGGGAGGAGAACATCCAACTACTGCTCAATCTCCACAAAGCCTAATAGAAAGTAGGATTAGATACAGCGCAGTAAGACATATCACAGAGAAGAACAAAGACATCCTACAAAAGATGATAAACGTAAAGCACACCAGTCGCTTCAATAATAACAGAATTTTTAATTACCCATTGAAATGAAATTGAATTTATTCAACAACAACTATGCAGCGAAACAAATTTACGACAATTCAACCGTAGAAAAACAAATTCTAAACAACCAAACCAACAACACGCTCAAACGAAGCTATCTGGAAAATAAATCGACGACGACAGATATCAAAATTTCATTAGAAGAAAACATAAAAATACTATGTTGTTCAGTAAGTTTTATCGTTCGATAAGAGATAGCGAAAAATGGTACTACTTTTTTATGAACACGTGTGAAGTTTGATGTAGATCTGTCAACTCATTCGTATATTAACAGCTGTTCAAAGTTGACCTGTCACAGTATTCTTTTACAATGGAAGAAATTGAATATTGTGCAGTGATAAAATTATACTGTTCTAATTGAAGGCACCGAAACGAATTCATGAACGATTATTAAAAGTGTATAAGAGCTATGCACCTTCAATTAGAACAGTAATTTGTATCACTACACGATATTCAATTTTTTCCATTGTAAAAAAAACACTGTGACACGTCAACTTTGAACAGCTGTTAATATACGAATGAGTCGACAGATTGTAACCAGTTTTAACACATTAAAACAAAAAAACAAAATTTAATACAAAATATGTGTTTTGGTTGAAAACTGACCACGAAAAAAAAAATACCAATACAGGGACTTCGTGCGGTAATTCTTAGCCGACTTGAGCTTAGAGTTGGGGTCGGGTTTTTGAAGTATGTATTGATCCAATTTATATCGCATAATGAAAAATATAAATATAAAACAAAACAGTTGTGGGACAAACATTATTCACAAATAAAAATTGGAATTTAAGACAAATTTAACATAATAAATAACAAAAAAAAAAAAATAACAAATTTTTTTTTGTTACCACATAAACGCAAAATCTCATCCCTTGCTGTTACCCTTAATTTAATGACACATAGTCAAACAATAAAAAAAAAATCACAAATATTTACAAGACAAAAAAAATTAAATTAAATTATAATATAATTATATTTAAAATAAAAAAAATATGAAATTTATGTACATATATATTTTAAAAAAAAAAAACGTTGGTGCACTTAGCTGACGTAGTTAATAGTATTGCTTTCCTCCTGATAAAACTGGTTGATGGTTAAAGTTGTAATTGCGGTTGAATTGTTGTAACCTTTTTTATATGAATCCAGGGATCAGGATCTGTAGTTTTAAATTTGTTTATTTTATGAACTTCTGGGAGTTCATTTTCCCATGAACAGATTTGTTTTTCCTTGTTGATTGATCAGCGACATGTACGTTTTTTTATAAATTTATTTTTTTTTTGTTTTAAACCATTTACGAGTATATAGTTTCTTTTATATAATTTTTATGGTTATTACTGATACCAATCACAAATAATTTATGTATATACTAAACTAGATATTTGTAATTTTTATTTATAATTAATTATTAAATTAAAATAATATTGTTCACTTTCACGTCTCAAACAAGAATCCCCCCGAAAGAAACAATTTTTTTTTCATTCCGTTTCAATTTTTTAAAATGCTACCACTAGATTTCCCAAAAAAAATATTTTATGTAATTTTTTTTTTAACCCTTTCCGGCATTTGTACTAAACACAGCAAGTATAAAATATTTAGTACTTTCGTAGTAATGAAACAGTTCGACCTGTTTCAAGATCTACATTAAACTTCACATGTGTTCATAAAGTAGTACCATTTTTAGAAAAATAAAACGACGAACTTAATAGCGCTCTCTTATCGAACGATAAAACTTACTGACCAACCTAGTATATAAAAGCAAATGGTATGAAGAATTTCTAAAAAACACAACCTCAAAAAGCAATCAACACAGAAAACATAAATAGAAAAATGTCAAATAAACCATGGTTTCACAGGAAAACGTTGGGTACAGAGGCCATCAAAAGATTAACAAGAATAAGGAACAATCGCACAAACGATAAAAAATATATGAAACTATTAAAAAAAGTAGAAAACGAAAAATGTGAAACGTGTCAAATATTTATGCCCCTATTATGGTTCTCGCCTCACCATCGCTTCACCACTCTTTCGCCGTGATACTTAGATTCGTGTGAGCAATATTTTAGTATTATGGTTCTCACCTTTATTTTGGCGAGAGAGTATGTGTCGCCGCATTATTTTTGGTTGTTATTTGTTCTTGGTATTATGATTCTCGCCGTGAGAGCGATGTGAAAGAGTGATGTGTAAAAAACGATCGCCTAAAATTTTTAGGTGATGAATGTGATGTAGTACGAATAAAGTTTTTGAAGGTTACAGGACAAATAAAAAATAATGGCTACCAGCGATAATGTAAGTTTTTTTCAATAATTTTTACGCTTATAAATAATTTGTTTACCAATTTTATATATATATTATATATATAAATATAAATATATATATATATATATATATATATATATATATATATATATATATATATATATATATATATATATATATATATATATTTGTATTTATATATATAATATACATATATATAAAATTGGTAAACAAATTATTTATAAGCGTAAAAATTATTGAAAAAAACACATTATCGCTGGTAGCCATTATTTTTTATTTGTCCTGTAACCTTCGAAAACTTTATTCGTACTACATTACATTCATCACCTAAAAATTTTAGGCGATCGTTTTTTACACATCACTCTCTCACATCGCTCTCACGGCGAGAATCATAATACAAAAATATATATACGGCGACTCACCGTCGCCTAGTGACGCGTAGGCGAAAACCATAATAGGGGCATTAATAAACACATTTTTTTAATCACTTGTTTTTATGTTTCGCAGAAATAAATTTTTGAATATGTAATATTTTTTTTAATGTTTAAAAAATTACACAATTGATTTTGACTTGTTACGTCATCGTCAGGAATATCTACTGATAAACATAAAATTTTAGTTATATATAGTAGGAAAAAACAATAAAAGAAGGAGAGACAAAAAATAGGCAATAAAATGAATCTATTGATTGTTTCTACTTTCTGTTGTTTACATGGAAAAATTAATGATAATAATAACGGATTTCTCTGTTCGTTAAGAATATTTTGGTTAAGAAATATGGATTTTCGAATTTCGTAAGATTCTAAGGTATCTAAACGTCTGGTTTTGGGTTGTATATGTAATATGTCTAAATTGTTTAAGCTAGCTGTATGATCTTCTAATGTTTAATGAACTTCTTTGTTTCGGGATGCTGTCGGTTGAATTTTTTTTCCTACTATCTCTTTTTTTCATAATATTCTGTAGAGCTTATCCTCTCTTTACACAGATTTCGCACTCTGCGGCGACCCGTCGTTGAGTTCTTTTAATAATTGACGGTCCATTGTAAATCTCGAAGTGTTTCATCCCAATCTTTAACATTCTCGACGGAGGTACAAATAAAAGACAGAACCCGTTTGGTTCGCTCTTTCCACTTGTCCGTTCGCGCGAGGAATTCGGACTGCCGTTTTGATTTGCTGAATATTCATACACTCACAATATTTATCGAAGGATTCAGATGTAAAAGACGTACCTCTATCACTGATGATGCGATTCGGAAGCACATAATAGGCGGTAAGGTCGTTCAAAAATTTGATTACTGGCGCTGTTTTTGTATTTCGAACGGCTCTCACAATTATAAACTTACTTCAAGCGTCAGACATCGCAATGTTATGTGTTTCCATGTTTACTCTTTATAAACAGTCCGAGGCGGTCGATATGCATCACCCGAAATGGTATCGGTTCCACTGTTCCAAAGTGTAGGCAACCATCGGGTTTTCCTCTTTTGGATTTCATATAACAAGATTCGACGCATGCAACAATGTAAGATTTAGACTTCACAATCAATCTTGGGGAGTCCTTCCCAAGAACCACTCCAACACACCACAACCACAAATTATATACAAATTATATTATTATTTATTATTTAATTATATTAAATTATTATATTATATTATTGTATTTTTACAAAAATACTATCTGAGTTTCACATAAAATCTATCTGAGTTTCACATAAATACTATCATGAACTAAAAAGAAAATTTTCCTTTTTATAAAGAAAATTTTGTTTAACACAAGCTACTTCATATTTTACAAATTATTAATTATCTTTAGGTTGGTACCTTTCAACCTTTAATTTTGCCAATAGATGGATCTATTTTGCTCAATAATATTTCGGACAACCCTGACAATTAAATAAAATTTCTCTTGAAATAACTAGGTAAACAAATAGACTTTGACAACATAATAAATAAAAATCTTTTAATTTTCTTTTTCAAATTTATATTTTCAATTATTTATTCTTAAACCTTTTTCTCACTACAAAGATTTCAAATATCGGCGCATTGTCGGAAAACACAAAATTTCTTTAATTCGTTCGATAGTCTTCTCGATACCAAAGTGCCCCATGTTATCGTAAAAATGTTGGATCACTCAAAATCGAACAGCTTTTGGCACAACAATTTTTAGTTCGTCAATTTCCTTTCGAAACAAACGATTATCTTTCAGTCGAAATCCTTCTCTTAAATTCTCTTCATCGTCGGACTTCTGATATCCGTTAAATACGGCGATGATTCTCTTCAAATTTTCGCCTTGAGTTGCATGATAAGAAGCCAGTCGTTTAGATCAATTTCAATTTTCATTATGGAAGCAAGTCTCCATTTCTCTCGAGGGTTCGTTTGGAGATTGACTTAACGCATCGACGTGAACCATGCGATCCCCTGGTCGGTAAATTATCTCAAAATCATATTCGAGTAGTCGCACCCACCATCTTGCGATTCTCAATACCATCTCTTTTAGTCGTGTGATGGCGGAACAGTCGGTGACGAGACAAAATCGTTTTCCAAAAAGATATACTCGGAATCGATCAAGACATTCCACAATGGCGAGAACCTCTAATTCGTAGCTGTGGTATTTTTGCTCAGCGTCTGTGCAATGACGACTGATTGCATGACTGTCGATGTGTAGTTCGTGTTGAGCGGTGAGATCGTAACGAGTGAGACACGGGTTTTCACAAAGAAGCTCAATTAACTTCAAAAAGGCCTGTTGCTGCGGTTCTCCTCAATTAATTTTTTTATCTTCAGACTTCCGTAGCAAATTGGTGAGCTGCTTCGAAATTAACGAATAAACTTTCGGAAAAATCAAATGAGACTCAAAAATCGCCGGACTTCGGTGACTGTCGACGGCTGCGAAAAATTCTTGACGGCACGGACTTTACCTTCTCCGAGGAACATTCCTTTTTCACTAATATCGCGCCCCAAAAAGCGGATCTCGTTTGCAAGAAATTGACGCTTATCCAGACGAAGTCAATCCGGCTTGTCGTACAACAAGGAAGAACTTGTATAGTCGTGTCAATCCCTCTTTAACCGTTTTACTCGGAATCACTACATCATCCAGGTATACAATAACTTCACCAGGGTCCATCATTGAAATGAATTTAGTCATCATGGCTTGACTAAACCGAAAGGCTTTCGATTATATTCGTAAGACCTTCTATCGTTACGAAAGCGGTGTACTTCTTCGATTCATCGTCGACTTCGATCTGATGATGGCCCGTTTTCATATCCAAGTACTGAAATATTTATTTCCAGATGGACATGCCACACACATTAGACTTTCGCCATTCTTCTTATCGACTAAGACTATGGACGAGGCAAACGGAGAATTAGAAGGTCGAATAATGCAGTTCTGTAACAATTATTCCATAATATTCTTGACAATCGGTATTTTTGAGAAAGCGATACGATACGATTTGATACTGATCGGTGTGTCGGTGGTTAGTTTAATTACCATCTTTGTTAGGGCACACTTGCCTACCTCCGATATTGTTGAAGCGAAAATATCGGAATGTGACGACGGCAAAGCTTTCAGTTGACTTTGCTCGGTTTCGCTTAAGTCCTTTCCCATGTTAAGATTGTCCGTAATCTCAATCGTACAGCGGTCCCCTTTGATCAGAAGTCGGTTTCCTTCTCTACACAAAATGTCACGGTCCAACAATACGTTTTCTGAAATAAATTCGTCCTCTACGACAAAAACGTCTGAATAGTACGTATTGTCATCGACGTCAACTGTTGCGGCAATAAATTGTTGACACACGTATTGACCACCAGCAAACCCCCGTAAGAACGATGGAACAATCATTTTCGTATTCATATTTTCGGCGAATGACATACGGATCAAGGTTCGATTGCTACCAGGGTCGGTTGGTAATGATTTTTCCTCAGTTTTAACGACAGTCGGCTTGGCAATCGTTTTCAATTCGGCACTTATTTTTCGTTTCTCTGGACATACAGCGGTTTAATGTGTCGTTCGAAGGCAGTTCATACATTCTCTTCTCTGTGGCTCTGGGCATTTTATTGACAAATGTCGTGGGTTGAAGCAATTGTAACAGATCACGAAATTGGAATCTGCATTTTTTGTATCGGCGGTTTTGCATAATTTGACGACACGGATGGATTCGACGATTGAAGTTTCAGTGGCAGAGTGAATGATTTAGGTTTCGACATAGGAATAAATAGTTTTGGTGCGTATGTCGATGTTCTTTGAATTATGGGATTATAGTCGACGTATCCTCTGATGACGGTCAGCTACTCGTTACAATTCGAGAATGGTTTGGATATCTGCTTTTTCAAATCGTTGTGGTTAATCCCATTAATTGTTTATTTAATAATGCAATCATCCGAAAGTTCCTTTTCTTCCAAAAGATAACATCTTATAATAATGCTCCTCGGATGTTTCGTGAAATTTACGTTTTGTTTCCATCATTTCAATATCAACGTCTGCAACATTCGTCTCGCAATGGGAATCCTGAAGAAGCTTCCCTTCTTTAGCAAATTAAGAAAATTAAGAAAATAAGAAACTTAAAGTTGCATAACAATTAACAGATTGTAAGGGAAAAAAATCTATAGAAATATAGATGTCAAATGTATTAATCATTGGCACATCAGGGTTATCTAGCCAAACAAATAAAATTAAATAAGTAACATTATTACTTTCTAAGTCTAAATAAAATCTTCTAAATAAAAATTAATTACCAAATGTGACAAATATACTAATGCCCAATTAAATGGTCGATGTTAAATTTAATTAATGAAAATGATGAAATTTTGATGAAAATAATTGAAACCATTAATATTCTAATTAATTACTTAATAAGTATTTAATTTTTTAATACTTACATTTTAAATTAAAATACTAAGCCTAATCTGCAGTTCGGCCCTTGACGTCACATATGATTATGTTGACGTCTCCATTATTTTTTTTATAATACATTTATTTATTTATTGATAAACAAAATTTTAATGAATTTCACATTCCATTTTGAGCATAGAAGCTTATTTATATAAAGTGCGAAGTTCAGAACTACCTCCAAACTTTTCATCTAGCTGCTCCCTTCGTGTATAGGTTTCAGTCAACTGTTTCCTAATTTGAATCATATTGTAAATATCCTCCTGAAGCTGGGATGCACCATTCAACTGACGAGCACTTAAGTTCAGTATAAAAACGCAACGGTCTACCAAATCCATATTTCTGCCGCTTCCAACTTCAATTCCTATCTCCAAACATGTTTTCATGCAACTCTCTATAAGAACATAGCGTTCATAGTTCGAGGGAAAGTACGATAGTTAATTTTTGAATGTCATTGTTATACTTTGGATAAATCAACAAACTTTTAACCCTTAGATAGTAGATTTTTTTATTTTGCAACGGAACAGATACGTTTTTCGTGTCAGGTATATTCAAATAGCGAGAATTCCCACGATCGGGTCTTCATGTTTGGTCAAAAATTGACCAACAGGGTAAAGAAACTATTGGCAATGACAAATCAGAGGACCATTTAATAGAAGTATTACATCCTAGACTAATTTTCGTTGCTCAAATTCATAGAATATCGAAATATACTGCTGTGGGCAAAAAGTAGTAAGACTTTTTAATTTAAATTTCGCGCGGAAAACCATTCGTCGAAATATTTTTTTCTATGTTGGTATGACAACACTGACACCAACTGTGCCAAATGTCACATCAAAATAATCATTAGTGTTTAGTATACGCTTGTCTTTCTGAAGTACAAAAAGTGCATTCGGCGATTTTTACAATAAGTGAAATTATTCAACAAAGAAGTTCCATTAAATTTTGTGAGCGTAATCAATTTTGTGGTGCCGAAACGTTCAGAATCTTGCAAAAAGCCTTCGGTGATAATTGTATGTCGCGAGCAAGTGTTTTTGATTGGTACAAATTGTTCTAAGAGGGTCGAGAACGTGTTGACGACGAACCACGTCTAGGACGGCCATCATTACCAACTGATGATCAACACGTTAAAAAAGTCAAGGAATTGGTGCTCGAGAATCGACGATTAACAGTCAGATTTTATTGGCATCGTTGAAATATCGGAAGGATCAGTGAAAACCATTTTGAAAGATTATCTGGGCCTAAGAAAAGTAAAAGCACGATTGGTTCCAAAATCACTCAATTTTTTGAAAAAAAAGCGTCGCGTTGGACGTCTGTGAAACAATGCTTTCCGACTACCAGGATGTCATGAAACGTATTATAACTGGCGATGAATCTTGGATTTATGCTTACGACCCGGAAACAGACGATCAATCGGCCGAATATCGTGCCAAAGATGAGCCGAAGCCGAAAAAACCACGTCAAACCAAGTCAAAAATGGGTGATGTCAGGTGATGTTGACAGTTTTCTTCGATTATCGAGGTGTGGTGCACTCCGAATTCCTTCCGACCGGTCAAACTGTCAACAAGGAATACTATTTGAGTGTTATGCGTCGTTTGCGCGAAGCTATTCGTAAAACGAGGCCAGAATTTTGGCTCGACAACTCTTGGTTTTTGCACCACGATAATGCACCTTCTCATATTGCATTGGTTTTACGTGATTTTTTCGCCAAAAATTCCACCCATATCGTTCCGCAACCACCGTATTGGCCTGATTTAGCTCCATGTGACTTCTGGCTGTTCAGCTAACTCAAACGACCGCTCCGGGGAAACCGTTTTGAGTCAATTGAAGACATTAAACGTGAATCGCTATGCGCATTGGAGGCTATTCCGGAAATTGACTTTAACAACTGTTTCGAGGATTGGAAAAAACGTTGGCACAAGTGTATTGAGGCCGGGGGGGATTACTTTGGGGGGAACGAAATAGATTTGGAGAAATAAATAAAGAATTTTAAAATTATGAACAAAGTCTTACTATTTTTTGCCCACAGTATTAAGTCTAGAACTTATATAAACCAACAAATCTGCGGACATTTTAAACACTTAGGCAGTAAAATTTTTCTATTTTTCAACGGAACAAATATCCACGTTTCTCGTGTTACGTATATTTGTATTATGGTAATTCCCACGACCAACGGACCATTTATCACTTGTGCTCGAGACAACTAAAAAGGTTCAATCTTGCTTGATCTCTCAGCAGTCGACACTCTTTAGATTTTAACAGTAAATTTTTTTCTTTCGCAGGAATTCATATATAAAAATTAAACTATCAAATAAAATATTACTATGAATAAAAAGTAAAAAGTCTGGTATGATTGTTTAAACAACTGTGGTGCTAGTGGTATTTATTTAAAAATCGTGGGATGAAAGTATGGAATAACATTAATGTTATCATTAATGTTGATGATGATCATTTTACTAATAATTACAAAATAAATAAGTAAATTTAACTAAATAATTTAGCGACCTTTTTTTATTAATTAATTTTTCTAATTTTAATCTATGTGAATAAATCGTAAAGCATTTAAAAGATATCGAAAATAGTTAGGCTTGCTTTCTTGATATATTTATATTGAAAAATTTATTTATCTTGATGAAATAGGCATTCTATAATTGTTCGACGATTCTAATATATTCAGTGTTATTTGAGAAGAGAACACAACTAAATGGCCTGAAGGCCGATATGTCTGAAAGCAAGCCTACCACGCAGGAATATTTATATGTTTCTAGTCATCTCTAGAATATGTGTTAATAGCTATCAGCCACCCACTGTTCATGTACAATTTACGATATTTTCAACTATTGTAAAATTGATAAAATATTCCCCGAGCGTTACATCTATATGTCGCATATCATAAATAAATCATGAAAGCAAGCCTAAAACACTAGAAGAGAGCTAATGTTCTTACTGAAATAATCATATTTTTCTAGTCATATCTAGAATTATGTGTTAAAGGCCCACCTAACATCCACACGATGCAGCGTACACTTTCCAAAATTCTCAACTATTGTACAATTGATCGAAAATTCCCTGAAGGTCGCATCGATAGCAAGCCTAAAACCTAGAATACACATGTTTTTCTTGACATCACTAGAAATATGTGCTAATGGTCATCAAATATCTACAAGATTTAGCGAACACTTTCCGATATTCTCAACTATTGAAAATTCTCCGAGGATCGCATCGAAATACTGCATATCACATGTAAATCATAAAAGCAAGATTGAAACGCTGGAATACCCATATTTGTCTAGGCATATCTAGAATTGTGTTAATGGCCATAAACCACCCAGCCTCACGATTCAGCTTACGATTTCCGATAATCTCAACTATTGTAAAATTCATAGAAAATTCATCGAGTCCCTTCGACGTGCCGCACATCACAAATGAATAATGAAAGCAAGCTTAAAACAGTAGAATGCTCATATTTTTCGAGGTATCTCTAGAATTATGTGTTATTGACCATCAAACACCAATAAGATTCAGCGTTCATTTTTCGATATTCTCAACTATTGTAAAATTGATAGTAAATTCCTCGAAGAAGTCATGAAAGCAAGCCTAAAACGCTAGACTATTATATTTTTCTAAACATTTCTAGAATTATGTGTTAAAGGCCATCAAATAGCCACCCACACGAGCCAGCGTAAAATTTTCGATATTCTCAATTATTGTAAAATTGATAGAAAACTCCCAAAAGTCGCATCGATAGCCGCTTATCACAAATAAATCATGAAAGCAAGCCTAAAACGCTGGAATACTCATATTTTTCTAGATATCTCGAGTAGTATATGTTAATAGTCATCAGACACCTCACTGTTCAGGTACACTTTTCGATATTCTCAACTATTGTAAAATTGATAAAAAATTACCCGATGATTGCATCGATATGCCGCATATCATAAATAAATCATGAGCAAAAAAATTTTCATTTATAGCATTTAAACGTTGAAATACTCATATTGCTAGACATCTCTAGCACTATGTGTTAATGGCAAAATCACGAAAGCAAACCTAAAACACTGGAATACTCATACTTTTCTAGACATCTCTATAATTATGTATTCAGTTGTTAAAATTATTGTAAACTAAATAAATAAATAATGAAGCGTACAATTTCCGATATTCTCAATTATTGTAAAATTGATTGATATCATGGAATAAGTCATGCTACAAAAGCCAATGCTACAAGGCCACTGTTATAACGAGATACCGCCACAATTCAATAGACACAATAATAGTCAAATCCGAAGTTAAGAAAACGCATTTTTCGCAAATTCACGCTCAATTTTGAACATAAAACAATAATTCATAAAACGTTTATCCTGTATTTTTATTTGTATAAATTTTTGTTTTTAATATAGAATTTCAAAAATTGAGAGAAATTATGAAATTTAAACATATGTAGTTTGATTTTCTCTTATTTGTAAATAAATTTTATTTAGGCAGCTTAAGCACAACTCGTTTTAAGTGCATTAAACATAAATGTACATGAGCAACAGTTCTTTAGATAACTATTCGAATCGAATGGTACCCCCGACAAAATCGTTTGCTCAGCAATTTTCATTCAACCATACACAAAATCATATACAAAATGAATGTAAAAATACAAACAGCCGTCGATGTGAAATTAGACCGAATAAAATTAGTTTAGATTTAATTTTTAAAAGGTGCCGGTATGATTTATTTGAGGCGCGCAATTTGAAGAATCTTCAATTGTTTTTAGCTAGGTGAAGCCACCGTTTGCTGCGTTTTTTTGAAAAAGCTGCTCTAGACCGCGATAAATTATATTTTGATTTTTTAAACAATTCACGTATTATTAAAATATTTGTGCTTCGGATTCACTCAATCGAATCCTAAAGAGCTTATACTAAATCAATATCTTGCATTATATTATCGAATAAAGTTTATGTATGCTTGTTCTCAACAACTCTGAACAACTCTGGATACTATGTAGAGTACAACCGAGTTCATCAAACTTAATAATTGCTGAACTGACGAAACAGGGAAATGTTTTTAGTACACAATTTTTTGATTGTTCCTTACTTCATTTACAACTGGAAATTTGAAAGAATGAAAATTAAATGACCGAATTGTGTTTTTAATAAAAAAAAATGGATATCTTAACGTTTGCTGGTGAAATTAATTAATTTATTTTAATATTGGATAGTATTGTGTTTAATTATAAACCAAAAATTAAATGTTAAAATGATTGACTTGAAATTAGTAAAAGTTGTTCTTCTAAATTTTTATGTTTAAATTTTCCTGTATTTTCCCAATATTTTATCGCGGTCTCGAACACCATATTTCAATAAAACGCAGCAGTTGTTCGTAATATATTACGAATATTGTCAAGTTATTTGGTAATAGAAATCTTTTTGTCAACGTTGAGACTACGTACATATTTTTACTATAGACTCTATACTATAAATTATCTTATTAATAAATTATTTGATTAATTAAATTATTATTTACTAGAAATTATTAATCTTATAAATTATTTTAAGTTAAGAATGGCAAATCGAACAGTTAATGTAATTAATGTGCATAGATAATAGCAAAGGATCAAGAATCTGTCGAACCCTTGAGAAACGCCAAAAGAGAGAGATAAGATTAGAGATAATCGTGACGGAAAAGATGGGAGCTTAATATGAAGTAAAACTAAAGGGTTTTTCAATTTGTGCGGATAGATTCAATTTGTGCAGCCATGTTGTTTTGGTGGCGTCTGTCTAATCTGGTGTTTTTTAGTCACTGATGCCAAATCACCATGACAAGTTACACGATTGAGCAGCACGTCCAAATGATAAAACTTTATTATCAAAATGAGTGTTCATTGCGCCCATTTTACGGCAGATGCAGTGGTCCTTCAAAGTCGACTCTCCAACGTTTGGTGGCCAAATTCGAGACAACCGGTTCGGTAAACAATCCAACACTCGTACGTCAAAGGAACGCGAGGTCGACCGAGAACATTGTCGCGGTCCGTGAAAGTGTACAGAAGAACCCGAGGCAGACAATTTCTCGCCGTGCATAAGAACTCGGTCTTTCACAGACGTCAACTTGGCGAAATTTGCGTCGGGACTTGGGCCTACACCCCTACAAGATCTAACTGACCGACCAGCCCAAAGTTAATGACCAAAGGCAACGCCATTTGTTCGCGGACTGGGCTTCGGAGCGTTTGGAAGAAGACCCAAATTTTGGCCAAAAAATCATCTTTAGCGAAAATTAGATTAGCGCATTTTTGGATAAATGGCTATGTTAACAAGCAAAATTGACGTATATGGGACGACGCCAACCTACACAAGGTTCACCAGATGGCAATACATCCACAAAAAGTTAGTTAATGTTGATCCATTCAACATTGCTGAAAAAGACGTTGGTGAGGCCATCGTCATCAACGGCGAGCGCTACAGAACGATGCTAACCGATTTATTTTGACCCAAATTGAACGATATAGAGGTAGACGAGACGACAAGTGCTTTCAGTAGGACGAGGCTACGTGCCACACAGCAGATGCAACGATGAATATTCTGCATGAACGGTTTGGACGTAGGGTTATCTCTAGCAGAAGAGACGTGAATTAGCCATCAAGATCGTGCGATTAGACCCCGCTAGATTTTTTCTTGTGGGGTTTCCTCAAGTCGCAGGTCTATGCCAATAAGCCGAAATCGACCGATGCCCTTAAAGCCAACATAACCTTTGCCATCGCTCAAATTCAGCCGGATCTAAGCGGCAGAGTCCTTAAAAATTTGACCACTCGGATCCGTGCGTTTCAAGTAAAAAAAGAATTTCGTTAATACCTCCACACAAGTTTGTTTTATTTCATTTCAACATCGACCCGCCCAAATTGAAAAACTTTACCACCAACAGAGCTTAAATCACGGGTAAAAATACTTGGAATGTTGAAGAAGCTAGGAAGTGATGAAATAGTATCTGTGCTAAAATAGCAAAACTATTTTTTCGCTAATAGTGGAATCAAGGTAATAACCACCTATTGCAGATGAAACTCTCAAAAATTGGCACAATCACTGAAGTTTCCATAGATTTTACAAAAATCTTACAAGCTGAGAAGTTAAATACACATTTTGATGAATGCCATATCGTAGTCAGCAGGGACCGCAAAATGCTTTAACTGTAATGATTATGGCCGTCATAGCAATAGATGTACCGGCAAACTTTGTCAGGAAGTAAAGTGTAGCAATTGCATTGCTGTAAATACAAATCTCAATTTAAATGTTGCTATTAACCCCACGACTTAGGACACCTCTTGTGTAGTATACCAACGAAAGATGAAAACATTGAAAACCCAAATCAGTTATCAATAGCAGTTCAAAACAAAAGACCTTCTCTACACTAATATTCGCAGCTTACCCTCTAATTTCTGAGAGTTATAACAAATATTGATTCATTATAAACCGCCAATTGTATTGCTCAGTTAATCTAGAGCAACAGAAGACATGTACAACTCAGAATTGTTTATTGAAAATTATAAATGTGTACGATGCGATTCGGATAGTCGTCATACTGGAGGGGTTGTCATGTATATTCACGAATACATAAGTTTTAAAATAATTTTGAATCTCGAGAAGGACCGCGCTTGGGTTTTCGCGATTCCGATCAGAAAAGGACACCATACAACTGGGATATTTGGTGTAATTTATATTAATAAATTATTATTATTATAATTATTATTTTTAAATAATTTAAATGAATAGTTCGAAGAAGTTATCAATTATAATAAATCGAACTATATTTTTGGAGATTTCAATATTGATGTAAAAAGCACCAATTTCTACAGTTTAAAATTAAAGCAGTTAATCAAGGATTTTAGATAGGCGCAAATCGTTCAAGATTATACGAAAGTCACACAAACAGCAAAAGTTTAATTGATAACTAATTCAGAAAATACTAAGTGTGAAATTATAAAAGAACAACAAATAAGTGATCATTGTATGTTACAGGTGGAAATAAGAAGTATCAAGTTATTTGATGAATTTAAAGAAATTATATCTCAGATAAATTTTTCTGGTGAAAAATTAAATTATATTCTAAACACCAGACTGCAGCACTACAGAACACAGAATGAATCAATTCATGAGAAAGCTAAATGAAAATTGTTCAAAGTAGAAATAAAATCCTTTGGTTCTCAGAAAATTTGACATTATTAAGACAAGAAAAGAAGCGTATATATTATTCTGAAATTAATAAATTCAACCGAGAATTGGGAAAACTATAGAAAAGCTAAAATTTTTTACAAACAATCGTTAAGAAAGCAACAATCTCATTACTTCAAGAATAAGTTCATTGAAAACCAATAAAACCCAAAGGAGCTATGGAAAACTCTCAAATATATGTATAAGACTAAAAATGCGATGCGGTATTCATCGCAGTATTCAATTTAATAAGAAAACACTCATCGATAAACAACAGATATTAGAAGCACTAAACGACTCATTTGTGTCCAGCGTGGTAGATATTCACCGTAACATCCCTGAAATATTGTTGATTTGAACATACAAAAATTTCAATTCCAAGAAACAATACAAAACGAAATATTAAAAATAGTAAGCAGAATAAAATCGCAATATAGAATAGATGGTATAAACAAAACTGTCATGCTGGATGCAATGCAGAATAAAATGTTCTCTGAACATTTTACTGATATATTTAATTGTAGCTCAAAGCAAGCAGAGGTACCAGATTCATAGAAAATATCAACAGTTGTTCCCATTCCAAAAACTGTGAAGCCAACAACGCCAGAAGAGCTCCGGCTAATAAATATGATCCGACTGTATGCGACTGTCCTGGAACGAGTAATTAAAAACCAACTGGTAAATCATATCGCTGATAACAATATATTGGATGATCAACAATCTGGATTTAGAGAATTACATTCTTCTGAAACGGCCTTAAACCTAATGTTGGATAGCTGAAAAACTCAAATAGATGACAACAAAGTAGTAATTGCAGTCTTTATAAATTTTAAAAGGGCTTTTGAAACCTTCGAAACCGGAATTCTACTTAAAAAGTTAACTAGTTAGGGAGTTGTTGGAATAGAACTAGAGTGGTTTAACAGTTATCTTCAGGGGAGGCAACAATATACGAAAGTTGATAATTTGACATCGTCACTAATACAAAACAATCTCGGAGTACCGCAGAGCTCACTCCTGGGTCCGTTGCTCTTTATTCTGTACATCAATGACATAGTCGATGTTATACAAAATTGCAAAATAAATATGTTCGCAGATGATACTTTACTTTTCTTTTTCTTTTTTTTTTACCGACCAAATGGCATAGTGGTTAAAGCTTTGGCGTTTGGATCGGGAGGTACCGGGTTCGAATCCCGATAGGGGCAGGATGCAAAGGGAATTTTCATCATCAAATTACGATTTGTGATGAGAAGGAACACATCTATGACCCCCTGTCGGAGTGCAGAACTCATGGGCCGACCCATCTTCCATGCCAGTATAGACTGGCATGGAGCTATGCAATGTTGCAGATGGTAACAAATCGGACCTATATCGGTACGTCCTCGATTTGGCAGAACTGCGTAAGGTAAGGACGTAAATATGCGAACTGCGAAAGAGTTAGGAGTGCTTCGGCCCCAGAAAAGATTGCAAAGAATAAAAACAAAAAAAAAAAAAGATACTTTACTTACTATTTCGGCATCAACTCTTCCAGAAGCAGTGCAGAAAGTAAATGAAGATCTCGAGTCTACGGAAAAGGCTGATATTTCACAAACTATCACTGAATATCTCGAAAACGAGGTACATGGTCATGTCAATCAAAGCACAGTTCGAGAGTAATGCAAATATAATAGTTGACAACCACATTATCGAACGAGTAAAACAGTACAAATATTTCGGTGTTATTATCGACGAACACTTAAGTTTTAACGATCATTTAGATTATATCGTTAAAAAAGATGAATAAAAAACTTGGACTTTTCACCAGAATTAAAAACAAATTAACAACATTGCAGACAAAAAATTTTATGAATCAGTTGTGGCTCCACATATTTATTATTGTTGTTCTGTGCTGTTTATCATGAATCATAGGCAAATTACACGTCTTCAAAAAATTCAAAATCGATTCATGCGAAGTATATTGAACGCGGAAAGTAGAACACGCTTAAAAGACATATTGCAAATTTTAAACTGGAAGTCAATCAAACAGAGAATACATTTAATGTGCTAAAATTATTGTTTAGGCTGAAAAGAGAGATCTGCCAAAATATTTAAATAGTTTGGTTTCTTCTATTAGAAATGTTCATACTTATAATACTCGGAAGTACACACTTCAGACTACCGATGTATAGTAAGTTATTTTCACAGTGGTCGCTGGGATATAATGGAGTAAAGTTGCATAATTATTGATAATCAAACAAATAAATAAAGTATATTGATAATCAAACAAATAAATAAAGTAGACGTCAGAAAAAGATAAGACAAAGACTGCCTTAACACAACCAGAAATATTGTCTAAAATCAAATTCAAAACGAAGAGACAACAAAAATGAAATTTCGAAATAAACTTATTAAACAAAATCTGATGATCAATTGAAAATTGCCTTAGAAAATGCAATAAAGATAAGCTATTTTTTCACTGGTACGACAACGAATATAAGGGGTGTCTTTTTAAGCCTGATAGAACTTGAAATTGTAAAAAATAACACAAAAAATTAAATTGTAATCAACATTTTTTTTTATTCGAAAGATGAATCCATGGCATTAATATTTGAAAATGATTTCGGGCATATGGGCATCGCGGCTGTTCATGACGAAACTCATTCTGAACGTCCAATTTTGGGCCACTTTTTCGAGCACTGCTGGCCGTATATCACGAACAATGCTGGACTCCAAGGCGTCAATTGTTGCTGGTTTATCAGCATAAACCAGTGACTTCATGTAGCCACAGGAAATAATCGAGGAGTCAAATCGCACGACCTTGGAGGCCAATTGACAGGTCCATTTCTCGAAATCAACTTATCGCCAAATTTTGATTTTAATAAGTCGATGGTTGCAGCGCCGTATGGCACGTAGCGCCATCCTATTGAAACCACATCTCGTCCGGATCAATATGATCCATATTTTCAAACAAAAAATCATTGATCATGGTGCGGTAACGATCTCCATTGACCGTAAAGCGATCCCCGGCCTGATTTTCAAAGTAAATTTTAATAAGTTCGTAGCGTTGTTCAAGCGTGAGTCTATTCATGTTGATTTGCCAGAGTATACTGAGATCTGCCAGAGTATATTTTTCATAAAGATTTAATTTTTTGATTTATTTTTTACAATTTCAAGTTCTATCAGGCTTAAAAAAACACCCGTTAGTAGTAAACATTCAGTAAAACTGTACGTGTTCCATAGCTCTTTCTAAATTTTAATTGAATAAAGTAAAGTAAACAAAAACTATTACTATGGGATTAAATTGGGTTGCACTTCTTTACTACAATTCAACGGCCTAGGAAAGAAAAATTTAAATGCTAATAATTGGAAATATGAAAACTCTGAAGCATTAGTAATCTAAGAATCTGGATAAATTTTACTCAGCATCCCCTGATCAGGATTTGACAAGGTTGTTACTATCCAAATAAAAATATGTGAGAAGTACGAGATACAAAGGGAAAATTCGTTTCACTAATTTTAATCAATAGCCCTTTTCGGAAATAGCCCATAAAAACTTTTGGGTAACTTGCTGACCATAAATTATTAAATCTACACCTGAACATGTAGAGGTGCTTTAGGGTAATTTAGTTTTTGTTGCTTTTTGTTTCTGTCTTTATATTAAATTAGAAGTATCAGAAAAATTAAATTACAAACTTTTAAAAGACAAACTGTACAAAAAGACGCAACAAAAATGCCGTATCTGCCAAAAATACGCCATTGAATTTTGCTGAATAAAAATATTCACACGCGAAATGTAATCTTACTTTTTGCATAGCCAAAGTAACTTGAATAACTTTTGTTACCAACGTTAAAAAAATTAAAATTAGCCAAAAGTTACCATGATCTATTTCCGAAAACGGCTCTTGTATTGCAATTTAACCTGTTAAACAGCAAAATCTAAATCGCATCTATCAATCGTATAGATATACATATACGTACTATGCATACTAAATTTTCATTAGGAACCCGCAACCAGCGAACACTTAAGAGCTGAAGTTGTGCTCCGTTTAGACCACTTAGGGGAGCAAAATTTTAGGGGTCAGTTCTTATTTAGCACTAACAGAAATGTTACAAACAGCGTGCAACTTAAGCTCTTACGTGTTCGTTGGTTCAGGCAATAGATGGTACTCGAGTTTTCGGAAAGTAATAATTAACACAAACTCAAAAGCTCATGATGAAGGAAGGGGGAAAGGGAAAAAATAACTAAAATTAAATATCTAAACGGCATTTTTTAAATAGGGTCTATTATTGGGTTTAGGTGGATTATAAACCAGGCTGAAGAAATCTACTTGAAAAGAAACTCACTCAACCCCGAGAGTCTTTCAAAATCGAGGAGGAGATCTTCACAACTTTGCATTTAATAGCCGTTTTCGGAAATAGCCCATGGTACTTTTGAGTAATTTTAATTTTTTTGAATGTTGGTAACAAAAGTTACTCAAGTTACCTTTTCTATGCAAAAAGTTAGATTACATTTCGCGTACGAATATTTTTATTCAGCAAAATTCAATGGCGTATTTTTGGTAGATACGGCATTTTTGTTGCGTCTTTTTGTACAATTTGTCTTTTAAAAGTTTGTAATTTAATTTCTCTGATACATACTTCTAGTTTAATATAGACAGAAACAAAACACAACAAAAAATAAAATACCCTAGTTACTCTACATGTTCGGAAATAGATTTGATAATTTATTGTCAGCAAGTTACCCAAAAGTTGCCATGGACTATTTCCGAAAACGGCTAATCAGATCATTATGCACATACCACCTAGACATTAGTGCATTATTTATTACCACCAAGTACCAACATTAATGTTTGAAGCCAAAAATATTTCTGGAAAGCGCAACATATCAACTGATAGCCCATTTAAAATTAGACGAAGTACGACAATGTTTCGGGTCACTTATATGCTTATGTTAATTAGGGCATTTAGCACGTTTCGTTCCACATTGGAATTTTTTATTCAGTATTTTATGAATTAGATGGTGTATTAAAAATTGCACCCTATGTTTAATACACTATCTACACAATACTGTTATTAGAGAATTAAAATTATTTGGTAGATAATGAAGAAGAATGTTACCTGTATGAACATAAATTATGGTTGTGTTCATTAGTGAAATATAGAATGAAACATACAAAACGAACTTACCAACTAATCCCCCAATAATAAATATAACAACTTGGGTCATAATCAATGCACTAACTAAACATGTTAACTTTTTATTACTTAGATTTTCCAGAACCGTCCCCGACATGGTTGCATTAATTTAATTGAATTTCGAATTAACTCAATACGATTAAACGCTAATTATCCAGAAATATGCACAATTTTTCGAACAATTTTATCTCGTTCAAGCATCAATTTTTAATTTTTCCACGAATTCTTGACAGAAGAATAACAATAAAATAAACTATATTTATGAATAGAAACAATACCATTATAATAAAAAGCCATTTCTCTTTCATGGAAATATATACTTAAAACGAACGTAAGCAAATGTAAAACGTAACAACGTTGGAAAGAAAAGAGAAAGCGTATACAATAACAGGACCCTATTTATAATTTACATTATATTTGTTCGAAATGTCAGTCAACAAAAACTTGCCCGGGTTCAGCTGTCAGGTTAAAAACATTTAACCAGATTCAGCTGTCAGAGCAACATTTTGACATTACAAATTCGTTTACAAAAAAAATAAATCTTGCCCGGAAAAGTTGCCCGGGCTAACTTTAAAAAATGCCGATATTTTGTCAGATTTATATAAAACATGTACGCATGCATATATATAAAAGTAAACGTCACAACATAAATATCAAAGCAAAGACACCGCGCCATTTGTACAATTCAATTTTAAATTTATTTTTGCTTTTAATAAATTTATTAAAATTGTAAGGGTAATTTGTAATTTTGTTTGTGCGGCGTATTTTTAAAATATCTTGTGTACTAAAATGTTTTTTTTTAAACTAATAAAATTGAGAAATGGGAGACAATATATTGAACACTTTAATTCTTTGCTTTATAATTTTTTATTATTAACAAACTCAACGGAATTTATAATAAACAATTTTTTGTCTTTCTTTTCACAAAACTACTACAAAAGTCGGGTAAATTTTTTTCATGTTCGTTTACATAAAATCCGGGTAAATTTTTGTTTAAAAGTAAACGAATATTACATTAGATTTTTATCGACCAAATTCAATGAAGTTAGGAAGTTGAAATTAAAAAGTACATAAATTGTAAATTATTTTTATTCACCAATATAATTACATTAATTGTTTTTCTTTTAATACAATATTATTACTATCCGTATGTATCTAAAATTAGAGTTAAATTAAACATTTTGTTAGCACCGCCACGTTTGGTATTTAAAATGCTGTTTAGGAATATACTCATTTCCGCACCTCCCAATATGGGCCTATTCCACTACAACATCGTTTTATTTTGCAGAAAACTAGAACGAGATAAAAATATAGATTCTCTCTGTGTATGACCCATACATCAGAATTTTTTTTTTTTAAATGTTTTGTTGTTGTTGAGTTGGTTGCCATAATTATAAATAAAAAATATCAAACAAAGTATTTTTTATGGCAACCAAAATGAAAAAAATTCCCCCACTCTCAGCAAACTTTTATTATTTTGATTTGATTATGGTAGAAACATGCCCCTATTATGGTTTTCGCCTACGCGTCACTACCCTCCCGGCGCAAAAATGTGTACATCAAAAGCGGACCGTTTACGAACGGTTTACGAACGCTTTTTTAGTACTACTACCACATACATATACATTCCGTATTATATACAGAACACATGTGTCGTTTCTGGTTTTTCCATATCGCGGTGTTTACATTAGGCAATAAAATCCAACAAAACCAACAAAATTTTGGTGTAAAATCCAAAAAATAAAAACAAACACAACCGGTTTTAAAAAGAGAAAAAAATTCCATAAATAGTATGCCTAATGTATACACCGTCATTGATAATTTATTCTTCATAACCATAAGTTAGTGAACAGTCGTGTGTGATATTTTAATTTGGTAAATAAATACAAAATAATATTCGTAATATTTGATTTTTTTTTATTTATTTTGTATATTTTTTATTAAAAATAGTTTTTATTAAAAAAAAGTTTTTGTTTTAAAAATGTCTAAACAAAATCAATATAGAAGTGTGCGAAAAGAAATTAATAATATTTGTAACGGTGCTAAAATTATCGCAGAAAATTTTCCTACAAATACTAGTTGGGAAGAAATAAAAAACGATAATTCTGTTTTCATATCAGATGATGGGATTGGCGGCTCTGATTTTAGTGATAATAATTCATTGGTTAGCGAATATGATAGTGATATTGAAAATCTTGAAATACACAACTTGGAATATGATATTTGCGTGTGGAGTATAAAACACAATATTTCTAGAGAGTGTGTAAATTCTTTACTAAATATTCTTGGCAAGTACCATCCAAACTTACCGAAAGACAGTAGGTCGTTAAAGAAAACTCCACGAAAATCTACTAATATTGTACCAATGGGAAGTGGATCATATTCTCACATAGGTCTAGAGAATCAAATTCGATTATTCATAGATCGAACACAGTATAAAACGAAAGAGTTAGTAATTGACATTGGAGTGGACGGAATTCCTTTAACAAAGAGTTCAAAAAGTCAACTATGGCCTATATTGGCTAATGTTGTTTCCCACAAAGATCATATACACAAAAATCATCTTCAAACAGTACAGCATCAACCTCATCACAAGTTTTAACAACTCCTGCAAAACCTTTTGTCCCGTACGACAAAACTTTGAAACCATGGATTAGAAAAACTGATACCGAAGAAGCAGTCAATATTATTTCACGGAAAGAAACGAAAAAAATTTCACCAACTATGTCCTGTATAACACCTACAACATCTATTAAAAGTATTGAAAGGTCCTCAATTGAACCACACACAACACCATCTTCCACAGCATCAAGATTCACCTATAGGCCTATTAGATCCGAACAATCAAAATTAATAGAAACCACCACTATGCCACCTCTATGTCCATCTTCTACAGCAACATCTCATCCTCAAACTACCGAAACAAATTCACAGCCGAATTTAGTCATTTTAATGAGATCTGTGCTACGCGAAGTTAAATTATTACGCAGAGACTTCGGTTGAAGAATTCAAGAATTTGGAAAACGAAGTAAAACAAGACAGTTATAAAGAAAAATTTCTAGTAAGTATCAAGTAATTTGTAAACATTTCTAAAAAATTTATATTTTACACTCATAATTGATATTAATAATATACTTTTTTAAATTTTAGTTGCAACATTTTAGAGGTATAACAGATTTAACACACGAGAAATACATTCGGGGCTGTTTAAAAACCATTATAACGGATCATGCGGCCTCCAGTTTCTCGGTTCACGGACAACATGGAAATATACCAATTAAAACATTTACCATCATTAATATTTTAAAAGGTATTATCGGTTAATTATAATTTATTGTTTTTGTATGCTTGAATAATAACATTGTATCATTTCAGAGGAAACAGTTTCAAAATTTAATACGGCTCGTGCTAGTGACGTGGAACACGTAATTAAAAAGTGGTTCCAGTATGCCAAAGACCGTTGTCGGCGGTCACAACGTAATAATTAATGAGATTAATGAATTTACTTTATTAGTAAAAGAAATTAGATAAATTAAATGAGCGCACTGTGTTTTAGAAACATGTTAGTTAAATATCGAACGGTATTAAATAATTTAATATTTAGGACCAAGATAAATTTTTAGTTTCTTATTAGTTAAGTTATAACATTAGTTTATAGACAAAGACAAAAATGTCACCTTGAAAATATGTAATATTTGTATATCTACATACTGTTAATTAAAAGAGTTATATGCACTAAGCAGTAAATCAAAACATAAAAACATTTATAAATTATTATTATAATTATTATTATTATCTACCTGAAGCTGAAATACATAAATAATAAAAATTGATTAAAAACGTTTTTTTACTACCTATTCATTTTTTCCAATATTGGCCGGAGTGACACATTCTACACCGTTCGTAAATGATTCACGTAAGCAGTTCATATGCGTATCGCGTAATGGGTTCATAAATGTTACGCATTAGCAGTTCGCAAACGTTACGTAAAAACGTTAACATTATGAACACTATTATGTATACTAATACATACAAAAGTCTTCGCAAATTTGTTTCACTTCTCATGTGACAAAAGTATACTTTACGTATCACATCGGTACTGTTTACGCGTAACGTTTACGAACACCTTAGTATAGTAGTCTTCGTAAACTGTACGTTTACGTTACACCTGGTCTGAAGGGTAGGCGACGATGAGTCGCCGTATTTATATTTTCTTATTATGATTCTCGCCGTGAGAGCGATGTGAGAGAGTGATGTGTAAAAAACGATCGCCTAAAATTTTTAGGTGATGAATGTGATGTAGTACGAATAAAGTTTTTGAAGGTTACAGGACAAATAAAAAATAATGGCTACCAGCGATAATGTAAGTTTTTTTCAATAATTTTTACGCTTATAAATAATTTGTTTACCAATTTTATATATATATTATATATATAAATATAAATATATATATATATATATATATATATATATATATATATATATATATATATATATATATATATATATATATATATATATATATATATATATATATATATATATATATATATATATTTATATTTATATATATAATATACATATATATAAAATTGGTAATTCCATTACTGCGGCTCTTTTTTATGCAGAAAACCAGACAGAGATAAAATCAAAAATCCCTATGTGTGTGAGCGGCGAAACAGTAAAATTTTTTATACTTAAATTTTTTTTTATTGTTGCGTTTTGGTTGCCATAAATATAAATAAAAAATACAAAACGAAGTATTTTTTATGGCAACCAAAATGAAAAATACCCCCCACTCTCAGCAAATTTTTAGTATTTTACTATTTTTATGGTGAGTGCTTGTGACATTTTAATTTTATGGCGGTTTGAAAATAAGTTGTGAATAAATTGTTTGTGGTTAATTTTTAATACTTCGCAAAATAATTTATACTAGTTGTGTGTCTTAATTGTATACAAATATGGATAAATATGGTAAGTTGGAAAGGTGGCAGTTTGTAATAAAAGTGAATAATGAAAACAATAAAAGTTAGGTTACGAACGTACAGTTAATGAAATTAATTTATCTTAATCATATTTAAATTCATATTTATTTTTATTTATTTTAATTTAAACGCGGTAACGTTCCATTTCTTGTAAAATATTGATCTTTAGTCGTTCGTTTTAAATTGTATAAGAAATCGGAAATTCATAACCTGCACTATTCGCTACGAATTTAAATAAAATTTAAATTTAATTTACTTATATAAAGTTGTAAATAACATTTTTCTAATTGTAGGCGATAAGACGATATATGTGCTACAGGATGTCAGGGTAGATCAATTACGCGAACGTTGTGACCACCAAAATACCGATACTGTGCAACAGTATTTTGCAACATTTGATGGATCGGACGAATACTGCTACACAACAGATCAAGGTATTCAGTAATATAATAATCCAAATTATATATGTAACTAATTTTTTATATAAAAAAATTTTTTTCAATTAGAAACAGATGATTTAAATTATCAGGACACGTGCATATCGCGTACGCCGGCACCTGTCGTAGATGAATGTGATGTTAATGGTAAAATATATCTCTAAAACTTGTGTTTTTAATAAACTTTTCATTACTTTACCAGAATTAATTATTGATGCAGTACGGGCAAGACCGCCGCTTTGGAACATACGGGACATGCGGCATAAAAATCGGTTACTCCGAAATAGAATGTGGGAGGAAGTAGCAATTGAGTCAAGTAAGTAATTGCTTTAGGTTTGGTTTCAATTTTTCATTTTTATTTTTATTTTATTTTATTTTAAATATTTTTTGAACTGTAATATTGAATAAATTTGAATAAACGTTGTTTTAAAATTTCATTTAATGCATTTATTAATATTCGGCAATTTAAATATTTTAAAGTATAATTAAACTAAATAATTGGTATTTGTTTAATAAAATATTTTTTTATTCACAGGAAAAGCCTTATGGAAGCTATGAACTTTATCGATAAATAACAACGGAAAGGCTTCCATTAGGCATAAAAACCTCATTTAATAAATTTTATAAAAAAGTAAACTTATGTAATGTAAATATAAACAAAATCAAAATAAAAGCATATAATTCATAATCTTCACTTGTTTCCCTGAAACGAAAAAAACAATAAAAAATAAACTGTAATAACCGAATGAAAACAATATAGTCTAGGAACAATATTTATCCTTTAAATTTGTCCAAGCTGCCATTTTACTTGTCCCTCTCCTGAGAAATATTCGGCAAATTTTTCCCGGTAGTAGAATTGCCGTTTATTGTCCGAAGGATTACACAAAAGGTGGACTTGGATTTGTAAAAAATTGTAACCTGGTACGATATTTCCAACAGCTTCGCGATTTAGAATATCAGGTGTAATGTATTCAGTATTCTTCTTCCTCAACCAGTTATGCAGGCAAACACAACTTTGAGTGATCTCCTCCACAGTACTGACGTCGGCAATGATTGGGGTTCTGAAAATTCGCCACTTCGCGGACAAGATGCCGAAACAGTTTTCAATCATACGGCGAGCCCGACTAAGCCGATAATTGAAAATTCTTTGTTTACTCGTTTTTATTGTAGCAAACGGTTTTAACATGTTCTCATGCAACGCAAACGCGTCATCGGCGACAAACACATTGCACCATATAAAATTATAATCATGGTCGCAAGTTGCCATGAGAACAATCGACGAGGTTTTTTTTATAAAAAAATTATAAAATTCCGATCCGGAATTACTGGGCGCCTATAAATAAAATATGATAAATAAATTTTTTGAAACGTGATTTTGCAAAGTAAGATTATTTAAGTATAAAAGTTTTTTACATGCAGAGATTTTGATTGTATTTAGTTATATCTATGTACCGAAATTAAGGAAATTGACTTAAAATAAAACATTAAATTCAATTTCATTTGTCTTTATAAATTTGCTTATATAAAACTTGAAAATACATCATATTTTAATTAATTTATAAAATGTAAATCTTACATCTTTGCCGTCAATTGCTCCTACGCAATTCGGGAAATTCCATCGGTATTCAAAACCAGCCGCGATAGTTTGGAAGTACTCTGCGGTCAAATTAGGGAAAACTTTGTGTTTTAAAACTGCGGTAATGCATCTTGACGTCACTTTTAAAATTCGGTGCACACTTGTCTGTGAACATTTGTAGGCTAATGCTAGGCTAGTCTGGGATTCCCCCGTTGCTAGATATCTGTAAATATTTAAGTTAGATAATATTAATACAAATATTTAAATTAGGATTTGTTATTTACGGGAAAAATTTGTGGACAAAAATATAGTGGAGAAACAACCCCATTTTGAAAACTATCAAAATTGGTTAATTATTCATATTATAAATATTATTAATAATTATTATTCATATTATACTAAATAAACATACCTCAATGGCACAGCCAATCGTAACGTAGGGCTTAAGGGTTCTCATGGCTGTTTCCTTTTCAATTAATGGAGTGACCATTTCCAATAATTCCTCGAACTGATCCAGATTCATTCGCGAGTAATTATAAAAAAGCTGTGGGTCTTTCTTAATTTCCGAAAACACACAGCTGAATGCCCCGCTTCGGTTTCGCTCCAAATAGTATGGGCGTACCCAAAATCTACGCTTTTTTTCGGCACATCATCACTATTATCGTCACTACTAAACATAATATTTAATGGATCAAAATTATCCGAATCTGAATCCATTTTATATTATAAACCAAGTATATTACTCGTATTATAAAAACCAAGTATTATTATATATGCACGTATACACGAAGTATATTATAAAATTCACCACAAATATTTATATATTTAATTTTATTATTTTTGTTTATCTCAAAACACACTATTCACAAATACAAATGATATAATTTTAGGTTATCTTCAAACGCGGTCTTAACTTCCCCTAACTTTTTTTTATAGTAAGGGTTTTCTTTGTTGGTTTTCTTCAATTCAAAAATTAAAATTTTTGAAAGGAAATTATTAAAAAATGTAATAAAATGATTGGCTACAAGTAATATTTAGATTTTTTTACTAATTTAGAGATAGAAATAAAATAGATTTAACAACAATTTTCATTTTTAACTAATTTATTGGTTATAATTTCGTAGTTGTCCAATATTCCCCTTAAAATTTCGCTATAAAATAAAAATTATCTGTCTTTGTCGGATTGTTGATTTTATCTCTTTCTGTTTTTCTGCACAAAAAAAAGCCGTAGTAATGGAATTCCGCCTTAATGGAATTCTGCCTTAAGGCGGAATTCCATTACTGCGGCTTTTTTTTTTTGCAGAAAAACAGAAAGAGATAAAACCAAAAATCCGACAAAGACAGATAATTTTTATTTTATAGCGAAATTTTAAGGGGAATATTTGACAACTACTAAATTATAACCAATAAATTAGTTAAAAGGTGAAAATTATTGTTAAATCTATTTTATTTCTATCTCTAAATTAGTAAAAAAATCTAAATATTATTTGTAGCCAATCAGTATATTACATTTTTTAATAATTTCCTTTCAAAAATTTTAATTTTTGAATTGAAGAAAACCAACAAAGAAAACCCTTACTATAAAAAAAGTTAGGGGAAGTTAAGACCGCGTTTGAATATAACCTAAAATTATATCATTTGTATTTGTGAATAGTGTGTTTTGAGATAAATAAAAATAATAAAATTAAATATATATTTATTTGTGGTGAATTTTATAATATACTTCGTGTATACGTGCATATATAATAATACTTGGTTTTTATAATACGAGTAATATACTTGGTTTATAATATAAAATGGATTCAGATTCGGATAATTTTGATCCATTAAATATTATGTTTAGTAGTGACGATAATAGTGATGATGTGCCGAAAAAAAAGCGTCGATTTTGGGTACGCCCATACTATTTGGAGCGAAACCGAAGCGGGGCATTCAGCTGTGTGTTTTCGGAAATTAAGAAAGACCCACAGCTTTTTTATAATTACTCGTGAATGAATCTGGATCAGTTCGAGGAATTATTGGAAATGGTCACTCCATTAATTGAAAAGGAAACAGTCATGAGAGAACCCTTAAGCCCTACGTTACGATTGGCTGTGACATTAAGGTATGTTTATTTAGTATAATATGAATAATAATTATTAATAATATTTATAATATGAATAATTAACCAATTTTGATAGTTTTCAAAATGGGGTTGTTTCTCCGCTATATTTTTGTCCACAAATTTTCCCCGTAAATAACAAATCTGTACCTAATTTAAATATTTGTATTAATATTATCTAACTTAAATATTTACAGATATCTAGCAACGGGGGAATCCCAGACTAGTCTAGCATTAGCCTACAAATGTTCACAGACAAGTGTGCACCGAATTTTAAAAGAGACGACAAGATGCATTACCGCAGTTTTAAAAAACAAAGTTTTCCCTAATTTGACCGCAGAGTACTTCAAAACTATCGCGGCTGGTTTTGAATACCGATGGAATTTCCCGAATTGCGTAGGAGCAATTGACGGCAAACATGTTACCATTCAAGTAAGATTTACATTTAATAAATTAATTAAAATATGTATTTTCAGTATTTATATAAGCAAATTTATAAAGACAAATGAAATTGAATTTAATGTTCTATTTTAAGTCAATTTCCTTAATTTCGGTACATAGATATAACTAAATACAATCAAAATCTCTGCATGTAAAAAACTTTTATACTTAAATAATCTTACTTTGCAAAACCACGTTTCAAAATATTTATTTATCATATTTTATTTATAGGCGCCCAGTAATTCCGGATCGGAATTTTATAATTATAAAAAAACCTCGTCGATTGTTCTCATGGCAATTTGCGACCATGATTATAATTTTATATGGTGCAATGTTGGTGCTGCAGGTCGTCAAAGTGACGGCGGAGCTTTTCGAGAAAGCAATTTCGGTAAGCGATTCTATGCCAAAACACTTCCGTAAGTATTGATTTTTTTTATTTCTCAACCTTTTATATTTATATATATTATTTTCATCTTCTATATCTATATATATATATATATATATATATATATATATATATATATATATATATATATGTATTTACATTTATATTATATATATATATATATATATATATATATATATATATATATATATATATATATATATATATATATATATATATATATATATATATATATATGTAAATACATATATATATATATATATATATATATATATATATATATAATATATATATATATATATATATATATATATATATATATATATATATATATATATATATATATATATATATATATATATATATATATATAATATAAATGTAAATACATATATATATATATATAATATATATATATATATATATATATATATATATATATATATATATATATATATATATATATATATATATACATATATATATATATATATATATATATATATATATATATATATATATATATAAAATCAATGTTTCTCCCTTTGTCCCTTATGCGTTCCTATACCATTCATCCAATTGCTATGAAACTTTGCTGAGTTCTTGCGCGCAAGCCAGCGGAGGCTTTTGGGTTAATATAATCATTGTACACAATACAAACTTCAATAAAGCACTTCAATAAACAGAATTAACACTCATCAACGTTTTCGTTGTTTGGGTGGCATGGCAGTGCATCACTCGTACTAAAAATATTGAGGTACATACCCAATCGGCTAGCAAGCAAGCAATTTTAACCATTTTTAGCAATTTTGTTTAACACATTTTATATTTTTTTAGGATTCCTCAACCAAGAGATATCTCTCCGAATTGTAAACAATTCCCTTATGTATTTGTCGCCGATGACGCGTTTGCATTGCATGAGAACATGTTAAAACCGTTTGCGACAATAAAAACGAGTAAACAAAGAATTTTCAATTATCGGCTTAGTCGGGCTCGCCGTATGATTGAAAACTGTTTCGGTATCTTGTCCGCGAAGTGGCGAATTTTCAGGACCCCAATCATTGCCGACGTCAGTACTGTGGAGGAGATCACTCAAAGTTGTGTTTGCCTGCATAACTGGTTGAGGAAGAAGAATACTGAATACATTACACCTGATATTCTAAATCGCGAAGCTGTTGGAAATATCGTACCAGGTTAAAATTTTTTACAAATCCAAGTCCACCTTTTGTGTAATCCTTATGTAATTCTTATATATTTTTAGGCGCTTTAAACAATTGCTTCAATGGACTATTGCCCCTTCGGACAATAAACGGCAATTCTACTACCACAGCGAAGCTGGCCCGGGAAAAATTTGCCGAATATTTCTCAGGAGAGGGACAAGTAGAATGGCAGCTTGGACAGATTTAAAGGATAAATATTGTTCCTAGACTATATATTGTTTTCATTCGGTTATTACAGTTTATTTTTTATTGTTTTTTTCGTTTCAGGGAAACAAGTGAAGATTATGAATTATATACTTTTATTTTGATTTTGTTTATATTTACATTACATAAGTTTACTTTTTTATAAAATTTATTAAATGAGGTTTTTATGCCTAATGGAAGCCTTTCCGTTGTTATTTATCGATAAAGTTCATAGCTTCCATAAGGCTTTTCCTGTGAATAAAAAAATATTTTATTAAACAAATACCAATTATTTAGTTTAATTATACTTTAAAATATTTAAATTGCCGAATATTAATAAATGCATTAAATGAAATTTTAAAACAACGTTTATTTAAATTGTTTCAATATTACAGTTCAAAAAATATTTAAAAAATCTTAAAAAAAATATTTTTAGAGGAAAAGCCTTATGGAAGCAAAAACAAAATAAAAACTTGCTTCCATTAGGCATAAAAACCTTTCAAAATTAAAAAAATATATTATTTATTAAAAGAATATAAAAGATTATATACAATAAATAAACTAAACCATAAAACGAAAAATAATAATAATTCACAAACATAAATAAAAAATTAAATTCAATATCACATTTTAAATAAATCACCACAATCAGGTAAAACGTCGCGCTGTAAAAACAAAAAAAAATAATATCAAATAAACACAATAATCATTTGGAACGATACTTATCTTAAATACATTTAGCCGTGGCTGTCGAACTTTCCTGGAATGATTTAATGGTTTTCCTGTAATAAAAGACAACAATAACTAAAAAGAAAAGCTTTCAAAAAAAATTTTTTACGCACTTCGTTGTCCAAAGCCAAGCCAAGAATTTTTAAAAATTGTGCTTGCACATCGAGTCGGGCCTTTAAATTTAGTCGTTTTAAATGGCATTTAATTGTTGTGCAAAAACCATCTATTTCCACATCAACTAAATCAGGGGCAGGAGCAGTTGGACAGGAACAAGTTATATCCTTTAGTTTTAATTTTTTGTTCTGGATGTCCTTTAAATCCAATGCCTGTTGCTGGTAATTTCCTGAATAAAATGAATCCTCAATCAGTCAATAACATCCATACACACACACACATATATATATATATATATATATATATATTGGATATGTACTTTTTCGACTGCTCGCTCTTGGAGTTTCTATGTCTCTGTCCTCCTGATAATTGCTGCTATCGCCAGCTTCTTCCGAAATCGACACACAAAGTTCGGTAGATCTAATCAAATAAGTGAATTTTTTAATAATAAATCTCTCAAAGTTAACTTAAATTACCTTCTAGGTTCTGCAGTATCATCTAAAAATGACATCTGCCTCGCGTATTTATATTCTTTTTTTTTCCCACCCGCAGAACCACTTGGGTCTTTTTTTTTCCATCGAAGATAATTAGCTTTGAGGCAGTCCCACATTTTATGCGCCTTCGGTCCATTTTCTCCATCCTCGGCAAAATCTATAAAATGAATAAATATTATTTGAAAAATAAGTTTAATAAAAGTGTGGATTTGATATAACAAATTTTTGTGGCAGTTCATAAATTTTATAGTTAAAAATAAATAACTAAATTATTTGTTTATTGGCCTGTATTTGTAAAATTGATTGTAATTTAAATAAAGAAACAATAAAACTGAAATAGTGAAAATCGAAAATCTAGCAAATACTCGAACCAATTGGTATATTTATTTTGAAAATACAGATAATCATTTTTCGTCTCACTAAAACCGTAAAATATTCTAAACTAACTAAAACTCTTTAAACTTAAATAAAGTGTGTAAGACAATTTGTTTTTTAATTTTTTAAACGGTTTAAACTTTAATAATTTATTTGGATCGAAATAAAACTAAAAAATTGAAACCAAACCTAAAGCAATTACTTACTTGACTCAATTGCTACTTCCTCCCACATTCTATTTCGGAGTAACCGATTTTTATGCCGCATGTCCCGTATGTTCCAAAGCGGCGGTCTTGCCCGTACTGCATCAATAATTAATTCTGGTAAAGTAATGAAAAGTTTATTAAAAACACAAGTTTTGGAGATATATTTTACCATTAACATCACATTCATCTACGACAGGTGCCGGTGTACGCGATATGCACGTGTCCTGATAATTTAAATCATCTGTTTCTAATTGAAAAAAATATTTTTATATAAAAAATTAGTTACATATATAATTTGGATTATTATATTACTGAATACCTTGATCTGTTGTGTAGCAGTATTCGTCCGATCCATCAAATGTTGCAAAATACTGTTGCACAGTATCGGTATTTTGGTGGTCACAACGTTCGCGTAATTGATCTACCCTGACATCCTGTAGCACATATATCGTCTTATCGCCTACAATTAGAAAAATGTTATTTAAAACTTTATATAAGTAAATTAAATTTAAATTTTATTTAAATTCGTAGCGAATAGTGCAGGTTATGAATTTCCGATTTCTTATACAATTTAAAACGAACGACTAAAGATCAATATTTTACAAGAAATGGAACGTTACCGCGTTTAAAAGACACAAATTATCTCAGCAATGTGCACAAAATTAAAATAAATAAAAATAAATATGAAGTTAAATATGATTACGATAAATTAATTTCATTAACTGTACGTACGTAACCTAACTTTTATTGTTTTCATTATTCACTTTTATTACAAACTGCCACCTTTCCAACTTACCATATTTATCCATATTTGTATGCAATTAAGACACACAACTAGTATAAATTATTTTGCGAAGTATTAAAAATTAACCACAAACAATTTATTCACAACTTATTTTCAAACCGCCATAAAATTAAAATGTCACAAGCACTCACCATAAAAATAGTAAAATACTAAAAATTTGCTGAGAGTGGGGGTATTTTTCATTTTGGTTGCCATAAAAAATACTTCGTTTTGTATTTTTTATTTATATTTATGGCAACCAAAACGCAACAATAAAAAAAAATTTAAGTATAAAAAATTTTACTGTTTCGCCGCTCACACACATAGGGATTTTTGATTTTATCTCTGTCTGGTTTTCTGCATAAAAAAAAGCCGCAGTAATGGAATTCCGCCTTTAAAGGCGGAATTCCATTACTGCGGCTTTTTTTTTTTGCAGAAAAACAGAAAGAGATAAAATCAAAAATCCGACAAAGACAGATAATTTTTATTTTATAGCGAAATTTTAAGGGGAATATTTGACAACTACTAAATTATAACCAATAAATTAGTTAAAAGGTGAACATTATTGTTCAATTAATTTTACATCTATCTCCAAATTACTAAAAATTCTAAATATTATTTGTAGGCATCATTTTATTATGTTTTTTAATTATTTCCTTTCAATAATTAAAAACTATAAAAACGCTTTACTATAAAAAAAAGTTAGGGGAATATTTGCACCGCATTTATAACATAACCTAAATAATATCGCATGCATTAAAATTATGTAATACAGAGTAAATAATAAAAATTAAAAATTATAAAATATTTTAATGTGAACATTAATATAAATTTATCATGAAAACGCGATTTATATCACACTCCACCAAACATATAAAACGTCTGAGCCAAGTGCTCACCATAAAAATATTACTAAACTAAAATTTGCTGTGAGTGGGGAGTATTTTTCATTTTGGTTGCCATAAAAAATACTTCATTTTTTACAGCGACAATATGGATGATGATTTTCATAATCAAGCTGATATAGAGCCACAAGAGACGGAACTATCGCGTATGACATTCGCATACGATGCAAATGCCGAAATTGAACAAATGCGAGAGTTCCGAACAAATTGTCCAATTGAATTGGATCACAATGAATTTTCCATTGAAGAACTCGATACAAATACAGTGGCGGGTGCTAAACGCACCCAAATCGTTATTGATTCTAAAACTACCCGTAAAAAATCATCACACAAAATCATCTACCCGTAAATCATCACACAGACGACGATAGATTATCGAATGAATCTAAAAACCAGTGTGGAAATAGCAAATGTGATTGGTAAAGAAAAAGAACTCGATAATAGATAGGAATTAGGTGAAGACATTCCAAACGGAATGGAGAATAACGATGATGTGTGCGACAGCAATACCGATTTCTAAAATTATCATCTACGATGATGAAAACTCAGTTCTAAATCAGCTTGAGCAATTTAATGTCACAAAATAATTTAGGGCCGCAAAAAGTTTGTTTAAAATACTCTACTCTCATGTATTTGATATTTATAATTTTGTTTATTTTTAGATCGAAAGAATTGTCATACTGTATGGTACCAAAGCCAAAATCATAAATTTGAAACAGTTAAAACATATCTCAAGGAAGTACACGTCATTTAAAGAATAATAACGAGTTATACGATAAGGGGTATCAACGAGCGATGTGCTAAAAGAAAATTCATCCGTGCCTATTGCATTCTCGGCCATATTGGACCTGAAGACAAATAGCTATTATTAATACGTAAAGTTAAAGATTAATTTTAATGATTTTGAATAAAATATTTCTCATATGTAAATCCTAAGTTTTTAATATGCATTTTGTATACGGTGTAACGTGATATGCATCTAAGTGGAATGTTTGTTTGAAGTCGTAGGAACCATTTGTCTACCCAGTTAAAATACAATGAAGATTGTATATCATAGCAATATGACCAGCAACAGAAACGTGTAAATATACATATATATATATATAAGAAATATAAAAGTGCCCATATTAAAACTTCCTAAAATATAACTCGGTGGCTGCACAAAACCATCAATTAATCTATAATTCGGTAAAGTATACTTACTTACGCAATAAGTGAAATAATACAACAATCTTAGTTTTTATTATTATTTTATTTAAAAAAAACGTTTCGAAGAAACAAATAAAAACCGACACTTAATAACCTTTTACCTTCATATTCGATGTCTGGCAATTCAAATTCGAAAAAAAAATTGTGAAGCGTGTTGTAAGTCGCTTGTCGTTTTGACGATGACGTTCTCCAGAACCACAACTGTTTTGTTACCTAAAATATAATAAAATACAGTATTATTAATATTGTGTTTCGAAGTAAATACATTTTATTGAGAAATAATTTCTTCTGGACGACATGAAAACCGAACAATTTTTACTCGGTACAAAAATTTTACAATAAACAATAATACAATGTTTGCAATTATTTCGCAATAACCGGATAAGTAGCTTCGATTGTTTTACAACTATCAAATAATTAAGATTTAAGATTTTCAAGATTTAAATTTTTAAAGTTTCAGTGCCGTTAAAATTACAGTAGGAACTATGGATTTTCAAATTTCACTTTTCACAAACTAGAATATCAAATAAGTAATAATTAATTAAATTTATTTTAACTAAACTTACCGAATTTTTCCATTTTTATTAAATTTTAATATGTTTATTATTTACCGCAGGAGAATAAAAGTTTTTCTTTACAAAAACTAACCACAAAATAAATACAAATACAAAAGTTTTTAATCTCTTCTCACGCACTTGGCACTATAAAAATTTGTATAAAATAAAATTAAAAAGGAGTAGGGATTTTTTTTTCGTTTGCTTGCTATAAAAAATACTCGAGTTGATATTTTTTATGAAAAATTTATGGCAACACAACAACAATTTGCTCAGCAAGCTATAATCGGATACGCCCTTCTCCCATATAGTCGATCTATATTTTTGTCTCGTTTTCGTTTTGCTGAGACAATATTTTTTTCTCATGGAATAGGGCCATTATAATACTTTGGAAATATAAAGATACAGATACAGATAAACATATTGCAAATAAAATGGAGCTCAGTCCTTGGTTTCTTGAGCGTCGTGAAAATCGAGATTTATCAACCCCAATTTGGTGAAACATTACTTGGGAGAATGGATACAACTAAAGTAGTGATACGGTCGGCATTTGCGTTACCTTCATACAGATAAAATTACAAGGCAAAAGTCATAAAGAAAAGTTTATTGCATTGGGGGTGGGGGGGATGCGGTTTTAGATTACACACAATTTTGAACTACATTAGGCGTTAATTTGCTGACAATAAATTGCCAAACCTATTTCCGAACATGTAGAGTAACTTTAAGTAATTTAGTTTTTCTTGTTTTTTGTTTCTGTCTTTGTATTAAATTAGAAACAGAGAATAGAATATTATCTAGAAGCGCCATTGCGTATGGCGAGTTACGACTCTGAACTGTAATTATTTTCATAAAATTTAGCCAATGAACATTATTGAAAAATCACACTGCTAGATTTATTTCAAAATTGACATTTGTTGTTATTGTAAAGTGATTTTTACTCGACTCCAGGTGAGATATTCAAACAAACAAAAATATGTTTAAAAACCTAAATATTTTCAGAGCTAAAATTTGGATGACAAAAGTTGAAAGAAAGAATTTAATTTTAAATAATTATAAGGAGCATCGCCTATCCATTAAGCATTTCAAAGATAGCGACGTCATAACCACAAACAAGGCGTCAATATTGTCTTGCTTCGCAAGCAGTACTAGTTAGTATTAATTATTTTTCCTTTTCAGATTGTAATGGAGCAAGAAGTCTAGCATCAGCACCACCAAGTTAACTTTCGCCTTCCCTGCAGACACCAACTCGACAACTCGAAATATTACAGCATCCATAAACTGAATCTGCAAAAGCCACAACATTGTATGCTGGGGAAAACCAATTGATATTGCAGGATGATGAGCTTATGTGAAATTTATAACTAAATACAATTTATTAGAAGCCCTTATCATCAGATACAGTTTAAGAAAAGAAATAATCCAATTTTTAAAATTTTGTTATTTAATCGAATTTATTCCTTCTGCATACTAATCGCAATAACCTCGTATATACATTAGATAAAAGGATGTATTATACCAGTTTAGAATCTGCATCAAACACGCATGTTACCAAATAGCAAATAGTTGGCCAATTAGGTTCTCATACATTTTTTTTTCACCAAAGACGCTCAAACTTTTATAAAAAAAATATTTACCACTTTTCATGCTGAAAATTGAAGTTTAGATTTTATTTTTTCAAAAAAAGTGCAACAGCTACTCATACTATTTACTGCATATCTATTAGTAAAGTCTATTAAGAATATTATAACACCAAAAAACCGATGGATTTAATTTATTTGTAGCCAAGGTGATCGGAAACGTAAAGTAATGTGAAAAAAATGATATATCATAGCTCTACTATAAGGTGCTTCAGGCTTATCCATTCATTCTGGACCACCCTGTATTGTTATCAATTATTAATGTATAATTTATAACTAAAACAAATATATACAAATAATTTATAACTAAATAAATCAAAAATTAATTTGTATCGCATATACATACCATAGAATTATTAAGTATAGAATGAATGTAATGATTTTTCCCATATAAGATTTGCTGTTTCATGTGTCACAAGCCAGAGCAGGATGGTTATATAAAAAATGCATATGGCGGTCTCATATGTCAAAGATTCAACCCCCTCAAACCAGTTTTTGTTTTTGTTTTAAATTACGCGTTTAATTTTGTGCTCTTAAAAAATCGTGAAAATATTAATTAAAATAATTAAAAAATAATTAAAATATTATTAAAATAGTTAGTGGATTATGTGTAGTGCATCATTTTAGTAATAAAAATTAGAAACATTTAATAAAATGAAGTGTCTCGTGAAAAACTGCTAATTACGCTTCAAAAATTACAAGATGAAATTTCGTACCATCAGTAAGTGTTTATAAAAAAATAAAATGTAAATTATGTTGAAAAGAAAGTGATTTGTGGTAAAATTATCCTTAATTTAAGTTATAAATCAGATAAAAATAAGAAAACAATTTTGGTTATTGGCGTGGGTAGATGCTTTTAATAAACATATGTTTTTACCAGTGCCGCATTTTTCTTATTTTATTTCATGTGCTAAGTGCTTTGCTTTTCATAATTTATTTTTATTTTGGAATATGTACTGTAAATACAATTTTTTACAGAAATTATAATGTAAACATTTGTTTTTAGTTTACCAAAATATGGAGAATTGCAAAAGCAATGGTTGAAGCCTCATCAGATGATATTTCTATTGACCAAGAAATTTCAAAAGTAGACGAATCGAATATGTATGATGAAGATTTTCTTGGATACCCAATTATACTAAGTGAATTTTCAATTAATGTTATTGAATACATAGGAGGATTTATAGTCCGATATTTATTTAGAAAATTGAATTGTGAGGACTGTTGCACATTAATACAACAATGTAACTCTTATACCTCGCTAATCAATTTAAAAAATAAGGGTGGTCTGTTAACTCCTTCGTCGTCAGTATTAAAAATTTGTAAATATTCAGAAGCTGTATTAAAACGGGAATTGGCTATTGCGGACTACAAAAACATAACGCAACTAAAATCTAGTTCTAAATTGTTTAAAAAAATAAGTTATAACGTTCTTCACAACCTAATAAGTGTAAATATTTTCAATGATGAAGATCAATATAGTCATTCTCAAGAACACGTTAATTTGTTAGCTCATTCTATCATAGAAAAATATTATGACATCCGATTGAATTATTTTTGTAACCAAAGGTCATATAAATTAACGAAAAGAAACAAGTTTATTTCTTTATTACATTTCAAAGGAATGTGAAATAAATAAGCGTAGTGGTTTTATAATTATTATTTTTTATATTTTATGTTTTTTATATTTTATAATTTTTTATTATATTAATATTATATTTAAATAAAAATAATTAATGTACTTTATTAAAGAAATAAAAATGTAATTAAATATAAATAATTTTTTAATTTAAACTTCCTAACTTCACTGCATTCGATCGAAAAAAATTCTAAATACGGCCCTGTTAATTTATATGCTTTCTCTTTTACCCTCCGAATTTGTGACGCTTGACAGTTCTTTACATTCATTCTATATACTCTATTTCTATGGTCGACACACCAAGCACAAAAAATTTTTGTTTCTACCATAAACAAATCAAAATAATAAAAGTTTGCTGAGTGGGGAATTTTTTTCATTTTGGTTGCCATAAAAAATTCTTTGTTTGATATTTTATATTTATAATTATGTCAACCAACTCAACAACAACAAAACATTTATAAAAAAAGAAAAATACTGATGTACGGGTCATACACAGAGAGAATCTATATTTTTATCTCGTTCTAGTTTTCTGCAAAATAAAACCATGTTGTAGTGGAATAGGCCCATAATGGGGCATTTACATGCGACCAACATTTTTCTTCTACAAAATGAAAGAGATATAACATTGACTTTTTGCACATGAGAGGCAAGAAAAGAAATACACCCCAACAAAATTTTGTAGAAGATTTTTTGAGCCACTACACTGCAACAACCACTATAAAAATGAAAATGTTGCTATAAAATATATTCGATCCGAGTATTTGTATGGCAACATTTATAAAGTTAACAAAAAAAAATTATTTTCTATTTACAAAAGACTAATGGTACTATTCCACTAGGAGGTGCTCGTTTAATAAGTGAAGTGTTTAACTACGCTCGTGATCAACAACCGTGCATTATATTACTGGATGAAATGAAATTGATGCAATTGGAAGTCGTCGTTTTTCCGAAGCTACATCAGTCGATCGTAAAATTCAACGTACTCTAATGGAATTGTTTAATCAAATGGATGGTTTCGATTCGTTGGATTAGGTTAAAATGATTATGGCTACAAACCGTCCGGATACGCTAGATCCGGCATTATTACGTCCCGGACGTTTAAATCGTAAAATCGAAATTCTGCTTCCTAATGAACAGTCACGTTCGGAAATTTTAAAAATGCATGAAATTTATTATGAAACCATTGTTAAATGGTCGGATAGTTATTTAACAAATGTTTCGAATGGCGGTTTATGAATACAAGTAAGTCTTTCAATAAAAAATGGTAAAGTTTTTAACTAACAACAATTTCGTTTTACTTTAGATTACTATATGTTGGCGTTCAAGCCATCTTTCATGAAAACATTGTGGTTTAATCTCACTCGTTTTGGCCAAAATTAATTTTCGTCTCTAATCTCGATGCTGTTAATTTCGTTGAGTCAACGCTGAAATAGATTTGTTTGGGTTTTGCCTAACTAGCATTTCCAGAGACTCATTCATTTAAGTGGGGTGGTAGCAGTTCACAAGGCAAATGTGGTGGTATGCAACGAGGCCCACGAAGATTTCAACCTATTCAAGATTTTACCCGCGAAGATATTGAGGTTGGGCCACCATTATCGATCAAACAAATTTGATCGATTACGATATTTGGATTCATCTTATCGAAATTAGCCGGTAAGCATTCGGATTTCGATAGACATCAACTGACATCACTGGATCCCGTATGGGATGTATCAGAATTAGGTTTATATTTTACTGTTGTCTGCCGTGTGTCTGTGGTGATTTAGGAATAACGCGAGTTGAAGAGCTGCGACAAAACGCTTCTAATATAATGGTCAACTCATCCAATCGCATTGAATATATCCAATTAATGGTCGACTTTATATTTGACTTTAAATAAACAAATTCAAATAAATTTTAATTTTAATGATAAATTTTAATAAAATATTTCTCATCTGAAAATCCTGTGTTTTTAATATTTTGTGTACGCAATATGATACCTAGGTAGGGTGTTTTTTTATAGTCGAAGGAACTATTTTGGCCTAGTTACCTAGTTACCTAGTTCAGCAGTCGGTATTATTTTTAAATTTTGAATTAACAATTTTTTAATAGAAATATAACCTAAAAAAATTAAATTCAAAGTGAAATTTCAAGAAAGCGAAAAAATATTATTTAAAATGTAGTGTAAATTCCTCCAATATTTTTTTCAATTTTTTCCAAAAAAAAAATAAAATTTTATTGTGTCGACACACCAAGCACAAAAAATTTATGTTTCTACCATAAAAAAATCAAAAAAATAAAAGTTTGCTGAGAGTGGGGATTTTTTTTCATTTTGGTTGCCATAAAAAATACTTTGTTTGATATTTTTTATTTATAATTATGGCAACCAACTCAACAACAACAAAACATTTTAGAAAAAAAAAATACTGATGTACACAGTATTCGGGTCACACACAGAAGTAGTGTTGCTTTCACTAATCTAATCGGATTAGCTAAGAAATGTGAAAGCAACAACTTTTGGATTTATTTTTTTTGATGTATTTTTAATTCTTCTGTGTTGGCAATAACAAAATTTCTGTCAAATTATCTACAGAACATTAACATAAAAGATACGACATTTAATGCGGCAAACAGTTTAAATATCTTTTCGTTTAATTAAAATAAAGTGAACTATACAAATTAAATGGATTTTTCTGTCAAATAACAAATGCCAATTGTCTTTTTTTTACAAGATGACAACCCTTCGAAAAAAAAAAATTAAAAAATAGCCGCCTTGCGGTAAACACCATAACCATAAAAAGATTTATTTCCCCTAATCCTAAAAATTTTTTTCTTAACATTCTAAAACAATCGGCTTCATACAATGCAATTGTTGTTGTAAAATTTTGAAAGCAACGCAGCTAGAGAGAATCTATATTTTTATCTCGTTCTAGTTTTCTGCAAAATAAAACGCTGTGTAGTGGAATAGAGCCATAAGGAATCATAATAAAACAGACGCCATAGATAAAAATGTAAATTTCTCATTTGAACTATAAATTATTAATTTTCCTATAAAAAAATTATGGCGTTACTATATATGTTTATTTCTTTCTCGCATATTGAATATTTTTATATAGTGGATGCTTCTTATTTACCTACAAAAATTTGCAGACGAAACAATTTTCTACATGTAAATGGGGCTTAATGCCTCATTTACATGTAGAAAATTGTTTTCTTCTGCAAATTTTTGCAGGTAAATAAGAAGAATCCGCTATATAAAAATATTCAATATGCAAGAAAGAAATAAACATACATTTAAATGATAATTTACATTCTTCTTCGATCTATGGCGTCTGTTTTTATTATGATTCCATAACCTTTTGTAAATATAAAATAAAAATTTCTTGTTAATTTTAAAAATGTTGCCATAAAAATACTCGGATCGAATATATTTTATGGCAACATTTTCATTTTAATAGTGGTTTTTGCTCAAAAAATTTACTACAAAATTTTGTTGGGATATAATTTTTTCTTGTCTCTCATGTGGAAAATTTCAATGTTATACCTCTTTCATTTTGCAGAAGAAAAATGCTGGTCGCATGTAAATTGGGTATAACTCTACACATATGAAATAAACAATAACTAACTAAAGATGGATTGGTATTTTTTTCAATAGTAATTATTTTTTAAACTAAGTATAAATGTGTAGGTGCAGAAACGAACAAAAATAATTCAAATTTACATTGCATTGTTAGTGTATCCAACACACTCTTTGGTAATTTTTTTTATATAGGTATCTGGCAATGAGAGTTAGAGCAGGACTTATATTTAAGTAGATTTTGTTACTACCGTAGAATATTCATTTTTTCAAATTGCATAAAAAATTAAATTTGGATTTTGGGGATTTTTATATAAATGATCGCTGTACAACAAAAATTCAAATAAAAATTAATCATTTTATAACAAAATATTAATTTCATTCATGTAAAATATTACTCGATGTATTAATAATAAACGTATATATATGAGCAAAATCTACTTAAATATAAGTCCTGCTCTAACACTCATTGCCAGATACCTATATAAAAAAACTACCAAAGAGTGTGTTGGATACACTAACAATGCAATATAAATTTGAATTTTTTTTTCATTTTTGTACGTTTCTGCACCTACACATTTATACTTAGTTTTAAAAAAAAAATTACTATGAAAAATTTACCAAAACATCTTTAGTTAGTTATTGTTTATTTCATATGTGTGGAGTTAGCAGGACTTATATTTAACTAAATTTTGTATCCGAGCAGAATCTACTTAAATATAAGTCCTGCTAACTCCACACATATGAAATAAACAATAACTAACTAAAAATGTATTGGTAATTTTTTTTCCATAGTAATTTTTTTCTAAAAACTAAGTATAAATGTGTAGGTGCAGAAACGACAAAAAAAATGAAAAAAAAAATTAAAATTTACATTGCATTGTTAGTATATCCAACACACTCTTTGGTAGTTTTTTTATATAGGTATCTGTCAATGATCGTTAGAGCAGGACATATATTTAATAGATTCTGCGTGTAGCCAAAATCTACTTAAATATAAGTCCTGCTAATTTCACACATATGAAATAAACAATAACTATCTAAAGATGTATTGGTTCTATAGTAATTTTTTTTTAAATAACTAAGTATAAATGTGTTGGTTCAGAAACAAAGCAAAAATGAAAAAAAAATCAAATTTACATTGGATTGTTAGTGTAACCAACACATTCTTCGTTAGTTATTTTTATATAGGTATCTGTCAATGAGAGTAAGAGCAGCACTTATATTTAAGTAGATTTTGATGAAAACGATGAACGAAAAAATATAAAAAAAATTAGTTTTATCTAACAAATTAAGAAGCAAAATATGTAATTACTATTAAATATTTAGCATCTTAAAAGAATTAAAAATTATTTGATTACTATTATTAAAATAAACAAAATATTAGAACAAAAAAAAAACATTGAAAACCAAAAAATTGACAGCCACTACATAAAGAAGTATATGTGCTAACTCGCTACCTAGTTAAAGAAGAAGTGGTGCGAAATGACAAAATGAGCAGAAGTACAAAAAACAATTACATAGCATTGTTAGTGTACCCAACACAATCTTCTGTAGATTCTTGTATGTTGGTATCTGCGTTTCAGACTTTGTTCATGGCTTTTAATTGTTGTTGGTTTTGGTTGTATTCGTATTCTTACAGAATCTACTTAAATATAAGTCCTGCTCTAACTCTCATTGACAGATACCTATATAAAAATAACTACCGAAGATTGTGTTGGTTACACTAACAATGCAATGTAAATATAATTTTTTTTGTTCATTTTTTGTTTGTTTCTGCTCCAACACATTTTCACTTAGTTATTTAAAAAAAAATTACTATAGAACAAAAATTACCAATACATCTTTAGTTAGTTATTGTTTATTTCATATGTGTGGAGTTAGCAGGACTTATATTTAAGTAGATTCTGGTGGATCATATGGTGGGTTATTTGAGTGTTGTTACGCGAGAAAGGGGTTCTCATTTCTGTTGTTCTGTTTAGTTACTCTCGCTAAGAATTGTTGTTGTTGTTTTGCTATGGAGAGTATGCATGTTTGGTGATCGACGATTATTTTTCGTTTTTTTCTGATTATCGTAATTTTGCAACCTATCTTTTGTTTATAAATATATGTACATAAATATTTACTCGAACATAATTTCTAATGTAAAATGATTTTTCAATGTGTGTGTATGATGAGCGCCAAAATTTACTTAAATATTTTAGTAGTTTTATGAGCGCACATTAATGAATATGTATATAATAATCGATGAACCTGTGCCTGTGTGTGTGTTTTCGGACGTCTCGCAATGTATGGACTTTGTATATACATATGTATGTAAAGCGTAGACACAGGAAAGAACTGTCACTGTGCGTTGATACTTGCGGAAATTGGTGCGGCGCTGAATGAATATAAACCTGTGGGAGCGAGTGTGATATATTGGTGCCGTGCTGGTTTCCGCAGGTATAAATTGGCATTTATATGGGGGTGTTTTTTCGTGTCTACGTTGTTTGGGCCTGCATGCATACAAACCGTATGTTTTATTTTTCTTCTACTTGCCGTATTTTTATTTCAGAGATTAACTAATTTTAGTATTATTCCTCTATCCGGTTATTCAGCTTCTGAGTAATAAATTATTATTGTTAAATTAAATTAATTATAAATTGGGCTAATAAGAGCTAGATTTAATTTTGCATGATATGAGTAATTGGATCATAATTATAGTAATATTGTTTTATCGAGTTGGGTGGAGGAAATGGTTAATCACTCATAATAATTATGTTTTAGGAAATTTACCATTTAACTTGACTGCTTGGATGTCTGTAACCGGGTCGAGTCTGTCATGTCTGGTGACTTTTCCTGTCCCTCCATCTTGTTTTGTGAAGGGGGGTGTACGGTGGTCCCGGTATCCGGGATCTCTGCTTGGTCTTGGCCGTACATTCTGATCAATCAATCAAACAAATAATTGATTGTTTTTATTTATAGTTATTTTAATATTTTAATATTTTTTTGTTCCTTACTTTAAACAATTCTATAAATTGAAATTTTGTCGAAAGTCCTGACTTAAAACAATAAAGCTGTCGACAAATACAATTCAATTCATTTTTATTATTATTAAAAAAAAAATTTGAACATACCAGAAGATCAGGAAAGATTGTGATTGCAACATTCTTGATCAGGGGTCTATTTAATTACTTACGCTTTGAGCATAAACTTAATACAATCAACATGTTAACGATCCAAAGATTTTTTGCTATGGAATGTTGTTTTTCGACGATCTCTTCTGGTTGAATTCAGGTTATGTTTTAGTGAAGTTGCATGAACGTTAGATATAAAATAACCCTGCTTTATTTGGATGAATTTAAATATAGGTAGCTGAATGACAATACGGAATTTAATTTTTTTTTTACAATATCAACGGAATATTTAGGTCATCATATGTATGATAATACTGCCGAGTCATTACAAACGTGAAGTCCCTCGGTTAGATGGTGTTGGATACTTGGATGGGAAGATAGAGAAGAATAAGGTTACAAGCAGTATATGATGAGATGACCCATAGATGTGAATTAAATAACCTAATCAGTCTCTTATGACTGATGCCGAATACATATGTTGAATATTAGTATCACAACTAACTCAAATTAATAAACTAACAAAATCTTATCTAGAGTGTGAATATAATTGAGGCTAACATTTTAATATATTTAAGTATGTAGTTAGAAAATGACTTTGCTGCGGTTTCGCCCTAGTTGTTTCTGTGACTAACATCCTTTCCTAATCAATCTTATCTGTTAAAGATGCAGGCAGGGCCTGGGCCCGCATGATGCTGAAATATTATTCGCATTCAGATATAAACGATCATTTGACTGTTGATATTTCAGGATTATGGTAACATACCTAGGATCGCCGTTATGGCTGGCCTGTACGCCTCTATCATATCATATCATATCATCATATCATAATTGTACAAGTGACCTTGCATTATAGTTTCTGATTACAACAAAATCGTAAGTTTCATGACGCTAACTTATGATAAATGTATTAAATGTATTATATTACAATAACATAAAATCACAGTGAAATATAAATCCATAATATTTACATTTATTAACAAATTACGAACATATCCGACTATTCGTGCAATATATAAAATATCGTATCAACGAAATTCCGTATAATAGTTTAAAATTATATACTGTGTTCGCACCAAAACTTAATTACGTGACTCATTTAGCCTTCCGTCATATGTAACATCTATACAATACAAAAATTACAATATATTTAAAAAAGAATAACATTAGCGCTGTAGACAGGAGGACAACAGAGTGCACTTACAACACATTTAAAAAATAAAAGACACATAATTAATTTAGATAATGTCAAGATATTTGATAAAGAACGAAGTTCTAGAAAGAGATCAATTTTGGAAATGCTTATAATTATTTTGTCTAATTTGTTTTTGTCTCCCTTATTGTTATTTTCAAATCATATTTTATATAATTTTCTAAATATACCTTGTATTCATTTTGTATTTATATACAATTTACTGTTTGCTTTATATATTTTGTAACGAAAATGTTGTTTAATAAATTTTTATTAGCTTTGATAATGACTTTCGAACTGACATCGAAAGCTCAGCAAATAATTATTTTAATAATGAAAACTGAAATTTTTAAATTTATGCCAACAACAAAATGATTTTGGATGTTTCGCAAAAACCACACTTTATTTAGACGTACTGATTTATTTTACACGGCATATGTCTAAAAAAAACTTGGGAACCCCGTCAAAGAGGTAAACATGCCCTCACCGAATATCCAGGCTGTTCGGCATTTCTACGAATACATTAGGCAGGCTATACACTGCGCATCCAAGACAACGTGAATGATTGATTCTACTTACGATTGCTATGAAGTAATGTTCCAGGAACAACATCATTTGAATATTTAAAAACAGTCAACGGACAAGTATATGCCACAAATCATGATGCATGCCGCGCATTACAATTATTAGAAGGAGATTCTCATTGGGATTCGACTATTGCGATGCTGTTGTCAGTTCTACTCCTCAGAAATTCGTGCTTTATTTGCAATTATATGGAAAACATGCTTTTCGAATAACCCAAACGAATTATGGGAGAAATTTAAGGACGCCATGAGTGAGGATATTTTTCATGCACAACGCGCATTCTATGGAAATGCAGTTTTAGAATCAGCAATGAAGCATTAATATAATTGGAAGACTTATTACTTCAAATGAATCACTCATTACTTTGGGATTACCATCACCCAATCGTCCGGCAAGTGATTTGCTTAAACGAGATTTACAACGAGAACAATCATAGAATACTGATGATTTGATTGAGTACATTCAAACACATGAACCAAAATTATTGACAGAATAAAAATTAATTTTTGATTCGGTAATGCTTGCAGTCACTACAAAAGAAGGCTGATTTTTCATTTTGAATGCTCCAGATGACACTAAAAATGGCGTTTTGGCTAAAATATGTTCTCAAGATGAGATTGCTTTGGCCGTCGCTTCATCAGGTATTGCTGCTACTTTATTGGATGGCGAAAGAACTGCTCATTTTGCACTTAAATATACAGACAACTGAAAATGCAGTATACAATATTAAATCGCATTCAGTTGTGGCTAATGTGCTTAAAAGGTGCCAAATTATAATCTTGGATGAATGTACAATAGCACAAAAACATTCGTTAGAAGCTTTAAATCGTACGTTGAAAGATTTGAATGCAGATGAAATAAATGCCTGTTTCAAAGCTTTATCACTGTGGAGCAATGTTAACAAATTGAAGTTAATAACAAATTGAAGTTAACAACAAGTTGAAGTTAACAACAAATCTCGCTATTCTCAATGCAATTGATTGATATTGGAGAAGACAAAATTAATGTAAATCAAATGAGGCAGACAATCAAGTTACCAGATAATTTTTGCATGACTGTGCCATCTAGGGACGCATCGAAAATGTGTTTCCAAACATTCGAGTGAATATCAACAATCATCGATGGCTGAGCGAAAGGGCAATTTTAGCAGCAAAAAATATTGATGTCGATACCATAAATATCTACATTCTAAACATGTTGGAATCTCCGTCACAGAATAGATACAGAAACGACAGTTAGAAACCATTTTTTTTGACAATACTCCTAAAATAGTTCCCACGTACGCCAGTAGATGGTCAAATATTCGAGTCGAAAGAATTTCATACAAAAATGGAGTTATGTCGCTTCTGTTTATATTCTGTGTCTCCGTCATCTTCATTAAAGCCAATTGATACTGAATTCGTTTTCTTTTATGGACTGTATTTTTCGTTAGTTAAAGTTTAATTATTAATGTATAAAATGCAATACTTTTATTACATATAAATGAATTTTATTAAGAATATAACTTTTAGTACGATTGTGTCGTTCTGATTTCATTCGATAACTAATTAAAAAAATGAAAAATGGAAATGCAGAAAATATATAACAAGTGAAAAAAAATCAAAACAATACGTTTGCTAATATTTCTTTTTGATGCATACCAAAATAATGAAATGATTACTTGATTGATTTTAATATACTTCACAACAAACGCTCAAACATACTGTGGTAGAAGAAGATGAAGGAGTGAATTTTCCAATTGAATTTTTAAATTCACTTGATTTGTCAGATCTTCCAACACATAATTTAATTTTGAAAGGTGGAACATCAATCATACTGCTACGAAACCCAAATGCATCAAAATTATATAACGAAACGAGGTTGGTTATTAAGAAAATATTAGTAACATTATTTAATCTACAATTATCAATGGCAAGTTTAAAGGAGATCATGTTTTATTGCCAAGAATCCCGATGATTCCAACAGATTATCCAATTGCATTTGAACACTTACAATTCCCAATTCGTCTGGCATATGCAATAACAATCAACAAATCTCAAGGCTAGTCGATGCAAGTCTGCGGCTTGGATTTGGAAAATTCATGCTTCGCTCATGGTCCATTATATGTAGTCTATTCCAGAGTTGGTCAGCCCAACGATTTGTTTATATACTCCGAAAATGGAGAAACAAAAAAATATTGTCCACACGTTGGCTTTACAATAAATTATTTACTAAGATCAGATGAACACATGAAACAAAATTGAATTTATTAAACCGAAAATAAAATTTACATTTAAAATAACATAATGAAATTCATTTCATTCTTATTAAAAAAAAATACCTACCGTAATACATATCAAAACAAATGTTGGAATAAAATTATTATTTTAGGCAGAACAACGTTTGCAATTAGCATTGCAGTTAGTGCAATAATATTAGCAGTTAGAATTACAATAAATTAATAAATTTCATGCAAATACAGGATTTTTCAATAAGAGCACTTCAACTTTTTTTTTTGAATAAAACACAAACTGTTCGACTTTTGAACTAACTTTTTTTTATTAACGAATTTGAACATATACATTTAAGTATGAAACTCGATTTCTTTTGCATGACCACCGCGTGCACGTTTTACGAAGTCCAATCTTTGAACCCAATTTTCGACCACTCTTTCGCATAATTCGGCCGAAATTCCAGCAATTTCACGATCTATATTGGCTCTGAGCTCTTGCAACGTCGCCGGCTTATTGGCATAGACCAATGACTTCACATAACCCCAAAGAAAATAATCTAGAGGTGTCAAATCACACGAGCGCGGCGGCCACTGGACGGGCCCATTTCGCGAAATAACACGCTCATCGAACTTAGTCTTCAATAACGCGATTGTATCGTGTGCTGTGTGGCATGTGGCCCCGTCCTGTTGAAACCACATGTCGTCCAAGTCCATTCCATTCAATTGCGGCCAAAAAAAATCGTTTATCATATCGCGGTATCGATTTCCATTAACAGTAACGTGGCGTTCGTTATCGTCGATGAAAAAATATGGCCCATTGACGCCGCCGGCATGTAATCCGCACCAAACAGTGACTTTTTCGGGATGCAACGGTGCCTCATGAATCACGTGTGGGTTGCTTCCTGCTTTGACAAATCCATTTAGCCAAAAGTGAGCCTCATTGCTGAAGATGATTTTTCGGTGAAAATCTGCATCATTTTCGATTTGCTCTTGAGCCCAATTCACGAATCGGCGTCGCTTCAAATGGTCAAACGACTTTAGTTGTTGTGTCAGCTTGATTTTATACGGATGTAGGCCAAGATCTTTACGTAAAATTCGCCACAATGATGTCACAGAAAGGCCCAATTGTTGCGAACGTCGTGTGAGCGACACATTCGCGTCTTCTTGAACTGAAGCCCTGGCGGCTGCGATGTTTTCAACACTTCGAGCACTTCTTGCTCTCGAGGGCACCGGAACATTATGTGGCGAAAACGTAGACTCAAATGTTGCCACTATACGGTCGATTGTCGAACGGGCTGGCTTGTTAAATGGACCGTAAAATGGCCGTAATGCTCTTAAAGTAGCAGCAACAGAACGATTATTTTGATAAAAAATTTGCACGATTTGCAATCGCTGTTCAGGTGTGTAGCGTTACATGATGAAATGTATACTAATGAAGTTTCCAAATGACAAAAGATTAATAAAAAATATGGCGTCTTTCGCCGTCCCTATCGGAAAAAAGTTGAAGCGCACCTGTTGAAACACCCGTTATAATATAACATAAATAAAAAGAAACTTCTCGGTTTGTGTCACAATTCGATAGTTCGATCAAAACATTACTATATTCACAATCACAGTGCCACAAACAGAAATAAATGAAGCAAAAAAACCAAAAATTTGACGAAATTGTTTATGTATTTTCATTTATTTCGAGGTGTAAAATTGAACTTAGAAACCGCTACTATTACTGTGACTGTCCGAAAGGAATTCCACAGGACAGAATTATTCCCCTCTCTTGAGGCGTCTTTTCGTTAATCGACAACCAATTTAAATGTCAAGGATAAGCCGGTGACATATCCATAATATGTATGTTGAAAATTGTATGGATGTTCTTTGGGATTACATACAAATGGCTATCAAAAGTCATAACCTATTGTTGTGAAAATAACTTATTACACTTATAACCAAATACATGGTACGTGGCGGTGCTCAGATCCTTACATAAATATAATTACTACAAAACTTCGAAAGAAGATGAAGACACCACCAATGAGTAGCTAATCAAACCCATATAAACAAGGGCACTTTTACATAATTTATTTATAAAATAAAATATTTAGTATGGTGGGTGCATCAAACTTCCCAGCCAAGCTCTCTGTTTCTGCTGGGTCATCAATGATGTGTGTGGTCTAGCGTTATCATGATGGAACACAACGCCCTTTCTGCTGATCAATTCTGGACGTTTTAACTGAATTGCTTGCCCTAAAAGCGTTAGTTGCTGACAGTAAAGATTAGAATCAATCGTTTGGCCCGGTGGCAGCACCTCATAATGCACGATTCCTTTCCAATCCCACCAAACACACAGCATTACCTTTCTTGGCGTCAATTCAGGCTCTGATACTGTTTGGAAAGCTTCACCTCGTTTCGTCTATGATCTTTTTCGCACAACGTTGTCGTATCTTATCCAGTTTTCATCACCAGTAATCATTCGCTTTAAAAATGGCTCGATTTCGTTCCATTTCAGCAGCGTTTCGCAGATAGAAATCCAGTCCATTAAATTTTTAACTGTTAATTCATGTGATACTCAAACGTCAACTTTTTTATATCCAGCCATTTTCAAATGGTTTAAAACTGTTTTGTGATCAATATTTAGTGCTTTACCAATTGCATGGCTGCTTATATGCCGGTCTTCTTTAATTTTCTGCATGATTTCATCGACTTTTCCAGTGGTTGGTCCACCAGAGTGAGGTGCATCTTTGACATCCATATTTCCAGAACGAAAGCACTTGCACCATTTCTTTGCTGCTGATTTTGATAAAGCATCTTCTCCATAAACAGCACAATTTGTTTCGCAAACCTGAGTCGCGTTTTTACCTTTGTCGTAATAAAATTGTAAAATATATTTTTTATATTGTAAAATATATCGTATTTTTTCATTATTTATCTCCATGTTTAAAATGTTGTAACTTTTTATTCACTTCACCGATTTTAATGTTTTGTATGTCAAAGTACAAGTTAAAATGTCACCTTTCAAACACACATAAGAATTTCCCGATACGATCAATGGTTACTGAGAAAGCCATCCATCTACCGGGAAAAGGCCAGGAAATGTTTCCCTATATATATATGTTATTATATATATATAGGGTGGGCTAAATATTTTTTTTTAAATGCTATAAAACAAAAAGTTCTCAATATTTTTTCAAATTTATTATTTCATTGTAAAGAACAATCCTTCCGATTAATTATGGAATACTATTTCATTCATATGACTACCTCGGCTGGCCTTGACGTACCCCATAAGGTCGGTCCAATTTTTGAGCACATTTTCGATGGTATACGGCATTATGTCTTCAATGGCAATGCGAATATTGTTCTTGAGAGCAATTAATCGTTGCTGGTTTATCGACGTAACATTTATTTTTGACGGCACTCCAAAGATAATACTCCAACGGCGTCAAATCATAGCTCCGAGGCGGCCAAATCACATCAGCGTTTCGGCTGATAATTCGATTTTCGAAGACAGTGCGCAAAATATCAATTGAAACGTGTGCTGTGTGGCACGGAGCGCCGTCTTGTTGAAACCAAATGTTGCCTATGTCCTCCTAAAAAAAATATACCCAAATATCCAAAAAAAAATATATATATATATAAGTTAGCAAAATGCTATACACGTCAACCGCTGAGTCAACCAAATTCCTAGCATTATGTAGTTGCACATGCCATACTACTGCAACATCAACAAATCATATTTCCGTTCTAATTAAATTCTTTATATACGAGAATGCTGACATTAACTTTTAATTTAGTATAAGAATGAAAAATTGTTAGTTTAGAGTTAGAGTAAGTTTATACCTGAAATTGTATTAACGTAAAATTTTGACCAATAAAATTCATTTTTTTAACTCTCCGAAACCACGTTTCGTTAACTGGCGCCGAAACAGGGACCTGTCAAGAAAATTTTTCGAGTGAAAGTAAAGTGATTAAAGTGATAAAGTGAATTACGAGTAGGCGTTTTACAAATTTCAACGTCTAAGCGCTAAAAGTGAATTACAAAGTAATCGCGACTTTCGACTGAGAAATCAAGTGATAAGTGAATGAAACATCGTACCACAAGTAGGCATTGTACAATTATTAACGTACAGAGCTAAAAGGGAATCATACGAATCGTCCGATATCACACCGACTGTGCCCAATTGTACCAGCAAGTACATTTTCGAAAGAAATATAAATCTTTCGACTACGAATCAATTAAATCGTGAGAAACGCAAATCTCCCGAGATATGTTAACTCTACTAACGTTAATGTAAGTAAAAATAAAAAAACTCCATAAATAAGTGAACTAGTAATAAAAACAAGTAAAATAAGTGAAGATACTCTTCGAAATAAATATAAAAAATTTTATAATAAAAATTTTATAATAATAATAATCTACTAAAAGTGAAAATATTTTGGCAATAAAAACAAAAATTAATAGCTATATAATTATATAATAATATAAAATGGCAACAATCGAGGCAATAGTGGAACAAGTAAAGCAGCTGACTGAAGCTATCAACGCCCAAATTGAAGTAACGAAAAAACTGGAACAACGCATAGCTAAATTGGAAAACCCGGTCATCACCAAATTTGAGAAACTAGCTGCACCAAAAACGGAGCAAGATTTAGCAGACATCAGCAGACTTCCCGATTGCGTAAAGGAACTCCAGAGTTTTGATGGCAATCCAACACAATATATATCTTGGATTCACAACGTTGAGAATATTTTGAAGGATTACGAGATAGTAAAAAATAAACCGTTATATCGATCAATACTCCAAAGCATCCGGCAGAAGATTAGAGGAAGAGCCGATGCAGCATTGATATCGTATAACATATTCAGCGATGACTGGACATCTATAAAAAAGTGTCTATCCCTCCACTATGCCGACAAGAGGGATCTCAGGACCTTAGAGCACCAATTGAGCGGAATCACACAAGGAAATGCAAGCATTGATGAGTTTTATGCAAATATCAACCATCAGTTTTCACTGATTGTTAACAAGATTAAAACGGAGGACTATTCATTGGATACCATCGAGGTATTGATAGAAACATACAGAAATCGTGCTCTGGACGTATTCGTAAGGGGACTCAATGGCGAGTTAAGCAGAATGCTGATGATCCAACGTCCACAAAATCTTCCTGAGGCATATACATCATGCCTAGAGTTCCAAAACTTGAATTATCGTAACATAGTAATCCATAAAAAGAGCTTAAATAATTCAGTTGTAGCCCCAATTAATCAATTAGCTTCATACCAAGCAAATCTACAAAGGAAACCGGTAAATATCCCGGTACCACAAAGAAACATGGCCTACAACATTCAGCATCAGAGTAATAGATTGCCGCCTCCACGTCCAGTGGGACCAAAACCACCAACACCTATGTCGATCGATCCATCCACCCAGACAAGGCATGTCAATTATATGAACCGGCCTACGTATCAACAAGAGTATCAGACAAGTAACCCAAACAATCAGCAAAATTATCAACCCGCATACAAACGCGAACACTCCGATCAAAATATACCAAGAAAGAACCAAAGAATCTACCACTTAGAACCGGAAGTAGATGAAGAACTATATAATCAGATGATTTCCGACGAGATTTCAGACTTGGACATAGGCGATCAAGAGGAAGAACAGGAAGTTGAAGACACCGAACTAAATTTTATGATGGACGCCTCTCTAGCGTACCATACTTAGAATACAGAACTGGAGACAAAAAATTACTCAAATTCCTCATCGACACCGGGGCAAACAAAAATTTCATCAGATCTGAACTAGCAAAAAACCCAATTCCGACCAACACTCAATTCAATATTAAATCAGCTGGTGGAAGCATACCGATTAAGGAAAAAATTTTTGGACCATTCTTTAAAAGTGTCGGAATCCACAAAAATTTGGAATTTTTCGTGTTACCGGGACTTCAATCATTCGACGGGATAATTGGAGATGATACCCTAAAAGAACTAGAGGCCATAATCGACAGAAAAAATAACACGTTAATTCTAGGACCAAACATAAAGATACCACTAAAGGAAAAGCAGTCATCACATGTCAATAATCTGGAAATTCGGGACAATCATCTTTCGCAAAAGACCAAACATAACCTACAAGTAATGCTGTCAAAATTCGAAAAACTGTTCGGGCCGGTTGACAACCATGAAATCATCGAAACAGATGTAAGAGCAGAGATTAAAACAACAACAGAGGAACCCATCTATTCCAAATCTTACCCATATCCGGTAAATATGAGAGGTGAAGTGGAAACCCAAATCAAACAGCTGCTAAATGACGGTATTATAAAACCTTCCAAGAGCCCCTACAACGCTCCAATCTGGGTAGTGGAAAAAAAGTTGGATGCTTCCGGTATACGTAAATACCGTATGGTCATCGATTTTAAAAGACTCAATGCCGTAACAGTATCAGATGCCTACCCAATTCCAGACATTTCACATACACTGGCAAACCTAGGAAACTCTAAATTCTTCACAACGATCGACCTCACCTCCGGCTTTCATCAGATTCGGATGAAGGACTCAGACATAAAAAAAACATCCTTCTCAACAATGAACGGGAAGTACGAATTCCTAAGGCTTCCTTTTGGATTAAAAAACGCACCAGCGATCTTCCAGAGAATGATAGACAACGTGCTAAAAGAGTTCATTGGAAAAATATGTTATGTCTATATTGATGATATTATCATATTTGGAGGAAACACGGAAGAGGAACACCTAAACAATGTAGAGAAGATATTCTCCAAACTGGAAAAGGCGAATTTGCGCGTGAACCTTAATAAAACAGAATTCCTCAAGAGTGAAACCGAATTTCTCGGTTACGTCATAACCGACCAGGGTATTAAACCCGACGACCGGAAGGTGCGTGCAATCCAAAATATTAAAATTCCGGAGAACTTGAAAGATCTAAAATCATTTCTTGGGTTGACGTCATACTACAGACGCTTTATAAAAGACTTCGCCAAGCTAGCGAAACCGCTTACAAGCCTCATCAGGGGAGAAAATGCTCAAATCAAGGCAAATGCGTCAAAAAAGGTCAAAATCAACCTTTCAGAGAAAGAAATCCACGCATTTCGACAACTCAAAGAATTATTGTCATCAACGGAAATACTCATCTTCCCTAACTTTGAGAAGCCATTCATATTAACAACGGATGCATCAGACACCGCGATTGGAGCAGTATTATCGCAGGGTGAACTCGGAAAGGATAGACCTGTCACATTCATCTCCAGATCGTTAAATAGAACAGAGGAAAATTATGCTACGAATGAGAAGGAGATGCTAGCTATCATCTGGTCATTGGACAGCCTGCGAAACTACCTATATGGCGCAAAAAAGATAAAAATCATCACGGACCATCAACCCCTAACCTTCTCACTAAGTAATCGTAACCACAACGCGAAATTAAAACGGTGGAAAGCACGTCTGGAAGAATATAATTATGAAATAATTTACAAACCCGGATCCATTAACAAGGTAGCAGATGCATTATCACGATTGGAATTAGAAACAAATATGCTGTCAACAGATGAGACAATTCATAGCGCAGAGCAGGACAACACCAATTTGATACCATACTGTGATGCACCAATAAATGTATTCAGAAATCAAATCATCATCTCGGAAAACAAAGACGTTTATGCTCGTGAGGAACACCATCCTAACTACCAAAGACATTTCATCAGCTTAAGGCAGATAAACAAAGAAACACTAACGAGAGCTCTAAAGGAAAGACTTAGCCCAACGGCGATCAATGGAATTAAAATTCCGGAGGAACATATCCAGATGTTACAAGAACTATTCACGGAACATCTTAGTGGGTACAAACTTCGACTAACACAAAGGATTGTGCAGGACATAAAAAGCGAAGAGAATAAATTCAACATCATTCAGGCAGAGCATAAAAGAGCCCATAGAAATTCTCAAGAAAATAAAGAACAAATCTTGGAAAAATATTATTTTCCTCAAATGGCAAGCCTGATAAGAAAATATACACAGAACTGTGAGACTTGTCATACAAAAAAATACGACCGTCATCCCGACAAAGTTAAATTACAACAAACACCAATCCCAACCTATCCATCGGAAATCATTCACATGGATATCATCAACATCAAGAAGGAAAAATTCATCACCTGCATAGATAAATTCACCAAGTTCACGAAACTTTTCCACATTAAAGATAGATCAGCCACACACCTAAGAAGCAGAATCATCAAAATCCTACACTATTTCACCGTACCAAAAGTAATAGTAATGGATAACGAATCAAGTTTCGTCAGCCCCATGATATCTGACTACATAAAAACACTAGGAATACAAATCTATCTCACACCCTCTCAAAAAAGCGAGGTAAACGGCACGGTTGAAAGGGTCCATTCAACAATCATCGAGATCACAAGATGCCTAATGGATGAATATAAGGATCTCCCCATAAAGGACCTAGTCTGCATTGCGGTGGATAGGTACAACAACACAATACATTCAGTCACCAGAAGGAAACCCAGTGACCTATTCTTCGCTAGAACCAACCGCATCAACTATCAGGGTCTGCTAAATTTCAGGGACAAAGTGAATGAAGACGTAGTACAAAGGATTCAAGACTCTCAACAATCCAATTTACGGAGAGAAAATTTAAAAAAAGCAGAGCCTAAAACTTATGAAGTCGGAGATACAATATACGTGGCCGTTAAGCAAATTCAAGGAAAAGATAGAGCGAAATTTAAGAAGGAAATTGTAGCGAAAAATAACCAAGTTACAGTTATTACAGCTTCGGGCAGAAAAATACACAAGACCGATATAAAAAACGTAAATGAATAAGTATCATCTCTTCCATCTTCTAGATCCTGTGTTTTGACGATAACAACACCCTTAAACATCTATGAGTACAACAATCCGCTAGTAACAGTTAAACAGGGATCAGGCCGAATCATCAACGGAAAATTCAAGATTGTTCATGTCATCAATCTAACCGTTTACGAAGACATAGTTGAAAGGATTTCACCCGAAATCAAACACATCGATCAAAGAAGCTCACTTAAACCTCAGCTGACGCACCAAGTTCAACAAATCACACAATTGATGTCAGAACTAAAAGGTAAAAATACAAGAACTAAACGATCGATCGATTGGATTGGAACAGCCTGGAAATGGGTTGCAGGAACACCAGATGCCACCGATTGGAACCAGATTGTCGATAGCCAGAACAAACTCATCAACAATAACAATGAACAATACCAAATCAACACAGCCTTGATGAAAACGGCAAACAAAATCCTTGCCGAATACAACCAAATCGTTGACTCATTGCACGAAGATGCGGATGGTAAAACACAGCAGATTCTGTTCAACAAACTCACAATCATAAAAGAGGAAATAAAGGAAATAATTAGAGCCGCACAGTTAGCAAAAACAAAGATAATAAATACAAATCTTATGGATAAAATGGAAATTGGACGACTCGTTGCAGAAATCGAAACCCTACCATATACGAATGAAATAGAAGCGATTGAATACGCAGAGCCAACAATGCTGGTAAAGGATTCCATAATACTATACGTAATATCAATACCAAAAACAAGCAAGCAGGACTATAACCATGTCCTTATTAGATCAACAATCAAACAAAATAAACAGGTCTACTTGGAATATAAGGAACTTATCCTAAATCAACATCGGCTTTTCGGGATAACGCAGAAGTGTAACTCGTTCCACGAGACCATCATCTGTGAGAGAAACTGCTTGGAGGAAATCAACGATGACCATTGCATCAGCCAGCTCATACGAGGTACGCATGCAAGTTGTGACTACATATTCAACAAAAATCAGGTAATTGAGACACTGGCTGACAATACAATCTACCTGAACAACTTTAACGGTGAGATCTACGGCAACAATACAAACAAACACCTAGAGGGAAGTTTTTTAATACAACTCAACAACGAGACCATAATAATCAACAACATAACGTTCACTAACCGGGAAACACATACATTCCAATTATTACCATTAGTGCTTCAGTCGAATATAACAGAAAAAAGTATGAAGATAAATCCAGACTATCTTCATAGCCTGCATCTGAATAACGTGAAAAAACTACAGAAATTGTTCGCAAGCTACGAAAAATCAGGGCTCATAGATCTCGCAATCATAAGTTTGATTTTAACGATAATCTTGATTTTCTTAATCACAAGAAGGCACCATTTCTATAAAGTGCGACATCAGAAACCAGCTCAACAACAGGGGATCTTCAGCTGCCTACCAGAAATTCACACGGTTACCCTCAATACGTGACCCACGGGCCGTGGATCTTTAAAGGGGGAAGAGTTAGCAAAATGCTATACACGTCAACCGCTGAGTCAACCAAATTCCTAGCATTATGTAGTTGCACATGCCATACTACTGCAACATCAACAAATCATATTTCCGTTCTAATTAAATTCTTTATATACGAGAATGCTGACATTAACTTTTAATTTAGTATAAGAATGAAAAATTGTTAGTTTAGAGTTAGAGTAAGTTTATACCTGAAATTGTATTAACGTAAAATTTTGACCAATAAAATTCATTTTTTTAACTCTCCGAAACCACGTTTCGTTAACTTATATAAATATATATATATATGGTGAAAAATTCCTGAAATCACAAATTTTTGGAAGTCATGTTTGAATTTCATGTTTTTTATATTTTCAATGTATAGTCTTGATTAAAAAAAAAAGTTTGTGGAGAAATTTTTTTTTGTTTGTTGTTGTTGTTAAACATACAGGATGTCAAATTTTGATAAAAATGATGATTGTATATATGGCTATAAAACGAAAACTAATTATCCGATACTTTTAAACCTGGGCTCATTTTAAAGATAAATGAATAGGGATTCTAAAAAAATTATAAAATTCGTACCATGTTTCAACTCTTCCTATTCAAAATGGCCACCAAAATAGTAATTTATATTTTTCTCAAAAACCTATTTTTTTTTTTTTTTTTTAAATTTTTCCTCATTTAATTCTATTGAACACACCAAAAAATTGTACTTGTGTTATTTTTTGTTTTCTTGCAAAAGACGTTTGAGTATGAAGATCTACCCATTTTTTGTATATAAAATCAAAGTCAATGTGGTATTTTATTTTTTTTTTTGCAAGGAAACAAAATATCGCAAGTCCAATTTTTTAGTATATATATTTTTATTATTATTATTTTTATTATTATTATTATTATTTTATTAAATGTATTACAAAATAAATAAAGAAATGTAAAAGTACTTACACAATCAAAATATACATGTTACATAATGTTCACTATTTGAATATTTTTTACATTTTAACTTGCCTTCTCCTGAAGGTATAATTGCGTGAAAATCGCGGGTTCCTTTTATTGTTTTCAAATTCCCTAGTCTAGTCTCCAGTTGAATTTGTTTTAACTTATATTCAGCATCTGAGCAAAATTCAAAAACCATATCAGTTTTCAAAGTTTGAGCTCTGTTACGATTACATGATCGTAACAAGCGCTGTTTGTATTTTATTCCCCTCGGTTTGTGTCCTCGCTTTCGGAGTTGTTTAATGTTTGTACACGTCGTGGTGATGGCGCGAGGGTGAGAAAGATGATGGGAGAGAGAGAACAATGCGCATCGAATGTGTGTGTAAAGCAAAACATTCCATAAGAATGTTTTTCTTATATGCCTCTCGTTTACATCAATGCGAATTGATCTAAACGAGAGACAGAGAAGAAATACAATTCTTCTGGAATGTTTTGCGCGTCGTTGTGCGGGGCAAGGGTTTTTTTTAATGAGGATTCGAGTTTTGATTTTTGGGAAAAACAGTCGAGTTTTTTTTGGTTTTATTAAATACAAAATATATATAAAAATTTCATTTTTTTTTTCAAAATAAATTGTTAATAAAGTAGTGTTGAGTTGTTTGGAGAATACCAATTGCGTTTTGAATAGTGATTCGCCATTGGAAATTTGTGTTGCTGATTGGATTTTTTTTTTGTTTGATTGAATCGTGGAGCAGGTCATTTTCTTTGAGTGAAATTAATTGAAGAAGTCAAGCCAGTTAGTATAGTGCACGTATATACAGCCGACCAACGAAGTGTAATATTAATGCGAACGTGTGTGCGCCGAAATTTATTTTGCTAACGGCGGCCGGTTGCCTAACGGGACTTGCGATTTTTATTTTGTCGGCGAAAAAAACGGCCGATACGAGCCTCGATCATTGTGTTTGTGGGTATCCGACACGCGGCTATTTATTTATCGGTGTAGGACATCCCACTATGTACGGGTGGCCAACCGGCCCCTCGTGTTTTCTATTATTGGTATCGGGGAAAGATCCCGCAACGCCCGACCGCACAAGGTCGCAACATACGGGTGGCCAACCGGTCCCTCGTGTTTTTCTATTATTGGTATCGGGGAAAGACACCGCAACGCCCGACCGCACAAGGTCGCAACATACGGGTGGCCAACCGGTCCCTCGTGTTTTTTGTGTTTTTATTGGTATCGGGGAAAGGCCCCGCAACATCCGACCGCACAAGGTCGCAACATACGGGTGGCCAACCGGCTCCTCGTGTTTTTGTGTAACGGTGAAAGGCACCGCAACGGTCCGGGTGTGGCATCACCTGTGGCATGACGGCCGCGCAACGCCGCACCAGCATTATTTGGTATATATATTAAGGTACCGTTTATTTATTTATATTTTTAATTTTTTTTTTTGATTTTATTTTTTTATATTTTATTATAATATTAAATTCATTATATTTTGTAATCGAGCGCCGCACAATGGGTGCACGCTCGGTGCGTATCGTTCTCTCTCTCTCTCTCATTTTCTTCTGGTGCGGGTGGAGGGGAAGTTGTTTTTCTTGTGTTTTTTTCTTTCTCAAAAAAAAAATAAGCGAAAAAAAAATAAGTGATGGGAGCGGAAACTCCCTCTGTGTCGGCGTAGTGTTTGCGGTCCCTTGATGCCCGCATCCGATTCCGTAACCAGGGCTTGTCCCCGTTTGAATTCGGATGGATGCGCGCACCAAGGCACCGCTCTCGGTTTATAATTGGTTTGTGTTCGTTCCTCAGGTTCCGGCCGACGAATCTCGGCGGAACTCCGGTTACATCTTTTTATTATTTGCGTTCCCCCTAAATTTCTGTATCATCACGGTGCAAGCCAGGAGCCCTGTATGCCTCAAACCCCACGACCCTAGCACTTCTCCCTGAGAACGTAGCCGGCAAAAATCACCGTGGAGGCCTCTACAGGTGCTTAGTGATATCTGCAGGTTGGCAGCAGCCAGCCTGTAACAGCCCATTTGAAAAATTCTTCAGCATTAGTTATGGTATCATCATATTCTTTGGTGAGAGTGGCTCTGGACGCCATTCTCTTAATAGTACCTCCTAGTCCATCGCATGGTCCCTTTCCATGAGCAGTTGCATGAAAATGCCACTCACAATCGACTCCAAAATCCTCTTTGTGTTTAGTTATATTCATAAAAAATTTTTTGTTTTTATAATGTGTTACTGCACCATCAGTAACAGTATTAGTAACATAATAAACTTTAGATAAATCCGGAATTTTTGTTTTCAAAAACTGCAATAATTTTTCTATGAACACGTAAACTGCTACGGCGTCATGATGGAGACAATCTGATATTATAATGTAGCTGGAATGCTGCAATTTATCTCCTTGATTTTTGTAAATTACAAACGGATGAATAGTTGCTTGTTTGTTGTTCCAATGAAAACCCTGTGCTGCATTTTGCATTATAAACGAATAATTTTCTGCAAAGTCACACGAAACCAGTACCTCTGTGGGCTCCAGAGTTAACTTTTTATTTTTGATGAAACCAGATTGTTGCAGTGTTATAAAGCAATGGGGAATCAGATTTTTCAGCTTTATTATGAAGTAATCCAGAAAATCATCTAATGGTTTTGAAAACTTTCCAAATTGCATCGGTCAGTTGAAACCCACTGACTGAACGATAATTAAGCATCCAGACAATCATTGTCCAAAAATGCGTTTCTCAAATATTCGCGAAAATTATCCAATCCTGGGCAGTTCTCGCATTGCAGAAGATAACATGTTGATGTTGGATCTTTACATAATATGGATGAAATGCAGTCCTGATATCGCGAAATTTTTCTATTGGTGACAGTTTCCATCCTGGTTCCATAAATAATTAATTTGACATTTTGGTGTATTATACAAACACAAACTGTATGTGTTCCGCTGCTTCCTGGTTGCACACAGTATTTAGGACGAATCAGAGAAAATTTAGAAAAGCCAATTTTTTTTGGCTCATCATCTTTATATTTGATTTTGTACCCCTCATAGCACTCCTTTAATGTGCACATCATTAGACGTTTCTGAAGTTAAACTTTTTCAATAGTTATACAATCGTTTTTCCCAGGCATTATACGACTAACATCATCATCATTATAATATTCTATCACTGAGTCTCTGAGTTCATCACTTATCCGTTTGCCACCTTTGGGTGCTGGAAGGCTCAGTGACCCATTCTTGTTTTGAATATTTTTCGCTGTTCGTACCATATACTGCGTTGTGTTAAATTCTTCCTGGATTTCTTGTATTGTTAGTGATTTCGGCGATGTAGACAGCAACTGTATTTTATCACAATTTTTCTCCAACTGTTGAAATTTGGCTTTTAGTTGATCCATGAATTCATCATAAAGGCGTGCCTTATGATGGTGATGACGTGACAACGTGTCTAATTATAATTACAGCAGTCACTTTGATAGGATAAACATTCAATATAACAATTTGCAATCAGAAGCTATTGTTCCATCTTTTGTACAAGATAGCGTTGAAAATCGCAAAAAATTTTAATCAAATGGAATAATTTTGCTAAATAAACACGCGTAGACGCAAAACGCTGAAAGGAAGTTAAAAATGATCAAACCTAGGGTGATGTAATTTATGAACGATTTGTGAACTGAATAATTCTAAACAGTTACTTTATCAAGTTGATCGTAAAAATAGTTGAAAATAAAAAATACCACATTGACTTTGATTTTATATACAAAAAATGGGTAGATCTTCATACTCAAACATCTTTTGCAAGAAAACAAAAAATAGCACAAGTACACTTTTTTGGTGTGTTCAATAGAATTAAATGAGGAAAAATTTAAAAAAAAAAAAAAAAAAAAATAGGTTTTTGAGAAAAATCTAAATTAATATTTTGGCGGCCATTTTGAATAGGAAGAGTTGAAACATGGTACGAATTTTATATTTTTTTTAGAATCCCTATTCATTTATCTTTAAAATGAGCCCACGTTTATAAGTATCGGATAAATAGTTTTCTTTTTATAGCCATATATACAACATCATGTTCATCATTTTTATCAAAATTTGACACCCTGTAACTTTAACAACAACAACTACAAAATTTTTTTTTGTTATACAGTTTTTTTTAACAATTACTACACATTCAAAACATAAAAAGTAAAAAATTTAAACACGACCTCCGGTTACATATACCAAATTTGTGATTTCAGGAATTTTTCACCATATATATATATATATATATATATATATATATATATATATATATATATATATATATATATATATATATATATATATATATATATATATATATATATATATATACATATATATATATAAATATATATATATATACATATATATATATATATATAAATATATATATATATATATATAAAGACACACACACACACACACACACACACACACACACACACACACATACACACACACATACATACACATACATACACACATACATACATAGACACATACACACATACACACACACACACACACATAGACATACACACACACACACACACACATAGACACACACACACACACACACATACACTCACATATTCATACACATACATACACATACACACACATACGCACATATACACAAACACACATACACATACACACACACACACACACACACACACACACACACACACACACACACACATACACATATACACACACACACACATACACACACACACACACATACACACACACACACACACACACATACACACACACAAACACATACCCGTGGGAGTTGCAAGTCTCCTATCGGGTACATGGGTACATCCCCAGGTGGCGGATAGGGGGATGCCCTCACCGGTATACCGGCGGGTAAGTGGGAACTAAAATACCACTCGTGGACCAAAACTTGCAAGAAGCGTCTGTTCACCAGGAGGTGTGGCTTCAAACAGCGTCTGCTCCTCATGTAAGAGGCGGCTGAATTCCTTACCTGGCAGTAGGTATAAAATGCTAAGGGAAGGCCACCCTGATCAAAAAAAAAAACCGAGATGAGTGATGATGAAAATGTAAACCTGTTTACGGCGCAAAGGATGATTACTTTTGTGCCGGCGGCTTCGGGGAGTGAGCAAGCGGGTTCCCAGCCGTCGTTAGCAAGCGACCGCAGTACTTCAGTAGTGGAAAACTTGGCTGCTGAAGTATATGGAACTACAAGTGAAGCAAATATATTTGCAGAAGAAATAGGAGCTACAAGTCAATTTTTATTGTCGAAACAAGGAGCTCCTATGAATATGGCAGGCAGCGGTAACTACAGCCTAGGGGCCGTAGACCCATTTAAAAGTAGTAACACGTTCCAGAGATCACCTCCAAATATCCAGAGGGACATTTCTTTGACCCTTTCGGATCCTGCAGGGCAAGGAGAGAAAATAATGCCTGTGACGAAGATATTACATCAAAAATCCAGGCTATTTCAATCGCCTAAGCGTCGTAGTAGCTCTGTAGATGAGGAAAGGTCTGGTTTACTTTCGGACAATAACCAGCCTGATGCTCTTATTCTGATGTGAAGAAAAATTGATCTCCTCTGCGATTACATCAGGGGAAGAAGTAATGTGCACCACGAGATAAAGAGGCTTGCCACGTCGATTAAAAATCTTTATACCGAACACTCATATAAGAGCGCAAAACTAGAGGAGGAGATTAAAACAACGCAGACAATTGCAAAGCTAGCTAAGCAGATAACGGTATGCTGCGAGACTCAAACTTCGCCAACCATCTCAAATCCGAGAAACATGGAAGAAAGGACAGTGCCGCTGGTAGCCGAATCAAAAACGGCACTTAATATGAACAGTAAAAGGAGAAGATCGCTTGAGCCAAACCCAACTGTTGGACAGACCCAGAAAAAGGGGAAAAAGAAAGCTGGTGAAACCCAGGATCTATAGGAGCCAAAAGTCCATGTGGAAACCCAGTAGATCCCAACGAGCTCGACAACAAGGAGGGCCCTGAATGGCAGGTGGAAAGAACCAGAAAAAGGAAGAAAGGCTTGGGAAAAAAAATTGAGGAACTGGTGGAGTTTGTAACACCTCGAAATAATGTTCATAGCGAGATTAAAAAGATGATAAGCACCATTAGCACGCTTTATGGCTCAGCTATAGGTAAGAGGAGTGCTTCGGAAAATCAGTGTCAAACTTCACCGAACAATAATGACGAGAAGGAGAATTTAGGTCGTCTACGATCTGTGAGCAAGAAAGAGGAGCTGAAGGCGGCGACTAACGAAGATATACCAATTGTGGAGCCCAGTAAGAGGAAGTTGTCCACGCCACCTAAGAGTGATGAAAGAAGGTAAAGTAAGAGAAGGAATACTAAGGCTGCTCCGCAATGTCCTCCGCAAGCACTTCGAATGTCGGAGACTCATTAATAAGAGTAGGACGGAAACAAGAAGCAAAAGACCACAGCATCTATGTCGAATAATGGAGATATAAACACTACCAGCTCAAATCAATTGGAGGATGCGACGGCTCAGAACAAGAATGGTAGAAAGTGAAGGGAAAAAGAACGCCAAAAAGACGATCATGTCCGCGAAGGAAAAGGGCCTTCCCGGATGCGCCGCTAATAAAGAAGAGTGACGAAATCTCATTTGCCGATCTGTTGCGGAAAGTTAAGGTGGACCCGACGCTAAATACTCTGGGTGAAAGGGTATCAAACATACGTCAAACTTATAGTGGAGACCTATTGTTGGAGCTACAAACTACAGGAGACCAGCCGAAGACCGCAATATTTCGAGAGCAATTAGCGAAAGCGATCGGGGGCAATGTGGCGGTTGAAACTTTGACCCAGGAGGCGTTACTGGTGATGAAAGACATGGACGAGGTCACCACGTCTGAAGAGGTGATAGAGGCTCTGGAAGCACAGTTTGAAGGGGTGAAAGGTGTCTGTATTGTTAAGTCACACACAAAGGCCTACCGAGGAACGCAGACAGCGATTGTTAGCCTCCCTAACACTATGGTTGGGAAAGTGCTAGAAGTGGGTAAGGTTAGAATCGGCTGGGTTTCTTGCCGAATCCGGGAAAAAATAGAGCTGACTAGATGCTTTAATTGCCACGGGTATGGGCATCGGTCATGGAACTGTAGAAGCGAAGCGGATAGATCAAAGCTCTGCAGGAGATGTGGTGAAGAAGGGTACTTTGCTAAGATATGCCAAAAAGATTCAAAATGCATGCTATGCGACGAAACGGCCAAAGGCTGTAGCAAACACTTAACTGATAGTGGTAGATGTCCGGTATACCAGAAAGCGCTGCAAAAAGAGTGTTGGAAATGAAAGTCATCCAAGTAAATCTTAACTACTGTGAGGCTGCCCAGGACCTGCTGCAGCAATCGATACAAGAAGTGAAAGCGGACATTGTAATTGTGTGTGAGCAATATAGGAACCTTGAAAGACGGTGTTGGGCTTCAGATAGATCGAATCGAGCTGCTGTATGGGTTTGTGGTACCTACCCCCTACAGTAAGTTGGTGTGTTCTGTACCCGGGTTTGTCAGAGCCAAAGTGAGCGGCGTTCATATTTATAGTTGCTACACACCTCCTAGTGCATCGATTGAAGAATTTAAAACATTTCTCGATCAATTAACGGATGATGCACGGAGCCACAACCCGGTGCTCATAGCCGGGGATTTTAATGCATGGGCCGTAGAGTGGGGAAGTAGAGAAACCAGTAGCAGAGGAACCGGAATTTTAGAAACCTTCGCATGATTGCCGGTCGTATTAATGAATACAGGAAATACACCTACTTTCTGTAGAGGAAATGCAACCTCGATAGTTGACCTAACGTTTGTGAGCCATTGTCTTGCCGATAGAGGAGTAGCGTGGAGAGTGAGCGATCTATATACGCATAGTGATCATCAAGCTATTGTGCATGAACTGGCGGATAGTAAACCCCAAAGGACTATAGTTAGATACAGGAAGAGAATAGAATGGAAGTCCGCAGCGTTCGATGAGAACATTTTTCGTCTCATGATGAAGGATCTTACCCTATCTGATACCGCAAATAACATAGCCGTCCAGCTTATGAGACATGTTACAAGAGCCTGTGATGCAGCAATGCCAAGAAGGATGGTGGATAATCGTAGAAAACCTGAATTGCGTAAAAGATGCCTGAACGCAAGAAGGCGATACCAGCGTGCTAGACCCGTCGAAAACTCTCCCTGGGGTAGACCCTACCGATTGGTGATGAAAAAACTCAGAAGCAATTACGCCACTGCTCCCACTAACTGCCCGGCAATGCTGTCTGACATAGTGAGTCACCTGTTCCCGCAGCAACCCGATTGTGTGTTAGAAGTATTAGGCAACGAAGAGGATGATATACCACCAGTTACTAAGGAGGAGGTTCTGAAGGCACGTGGCAAAGTGGGTAACAATAAAGCTCCTGGCCCGGATAACATTCCGCATATTGCAATGGAAGTCGGCGGTTAAAGCATACCCAAACTTATTCACGGAAGTATATACTGCATGCTTAGTTGAGGAGTGTTCCCTAGTAAATGGAAGGAACAGAAACTAGTATTGTTGCCAAAAAGGAGACAAACCACCAGCTGAGCCGTCGTCCTGGCGTCCAGTCTGCCTGTTGGATACGGCAGGCAAAACCCTAGAGAGAGTTGTTTATGACCGGTTACAAGAGGCTATAGTTAGAGCAGGAAACCTGGCAGAGCAGCACTATGGCTTTCGAAAGGCGCGCTCAACAGTGGATGCGATTAAAGAGGTTGTAGATACGGCACACCAGGCGATATCCGGTTCTCGATGGCTACGCGGTAGTAAAAAATACTGTGCCATAGTTACATTGGACGTGAAAAACGCATTCAACACGGCGAATTGAAGCTGCATATTTAACGCACTAACGCGGATGAACGTACCGAAGTACGTGCTGAGACTAGTTTCCAGCTACTTTAGCGAGAGGATGTTGATGTATGATACGGAGGAAGGAAAGAAAACTTACGAGGTGACTGGTGGAGTTCCTCAAGGATCAGTGTTAGGTCCTACACTCTGGAATGTGATGTACGATGGTGTACTTCGACTGCCCATACCAAGAGATGATTGGACAATGTGATTGGATTTGCGGACGATATCGCGATTGTAGTTGTCGCAAAACACAGAGAGGAGATTGTGGACAACTGTAATAGGACGGTCAGACTTATTCAACAGTGGTTAACATCTGCTGGGCTGCAACTAGCAGAACATAAAACAGAAGCTGTCCTTATTACTAGCCGAAAAGTAACGGAGAACGTAACCTTAGAGATTGGAGCCCCACAAATTGTTAGTCAACCATCAATCAGGTACCTAGGAGTAATGGCACTAGCACGAATAATGCCGAATACAAGAGGGGCGCGGATGAGCAGCAGAGGTCTGCTCGCCAACGTTGTTATATCTATAATGATGTATGGGGCACCAATTTGGGTCAACTCGTTGGAGAAGAATACTTATAGACAAAGAGTAGCAACAGTTCAGAGGTTAAGTGCCCTGAGAGTGTTGTGCGCATTTCGGACGGTGTCAGAAGATGCTGCTGGTGTTCTTGCGGGAATGCCTCCAATAGATCTACTTGCCAAGGAGCGCCAAACCACTTACCTGCGTCGTGGTCAAGGGACAAAAGCGGAGAACCACCGATTAGCACGTGCTGAGACGATCACT
>OY829916.1:20869081-20899081 GCA_963691935.1 Nephrotoma guestfalica | reverse complement strand
GAACAATAATGACGAGAAGGAGAATTTAGGTCGTCTACGATATGTGAGCAAGAAAGAGGAGCTGAAGGCGGCGACTAACGAAGATATACCAATTGTGGAGCCCAGTAAGAGGAAGTTGTCCACGCCACCTAAGAGTGATGAAAGAAGGTAAAGTAAGAGAAGGAATACTAAGGCTGCTCCGCAATGTCCTCCGCAAGCACTTTGAATGTCGGAGACTCATTAATAAGAGTAGGAAGGAAACAAGAAGCAAAAGACCACAGCATCTATGTCGGGTAATGGAGATATAAACACTACCAGCTCAAATCAATTGGAGGATGCGACGGCTCAGAACAAGAATGGTAGAAAGTGAAGGGAAAAAGAACGCCAAAAAGACGATCATGTCCGCGAAGGAAAAGGGCCTTCCCGGATGCGCTGCTAATAAAGAAGAGTGACGAAATCTCATTTGCCGATCTGTTGCGGAAAGTTAAGGTGGATTCGACGCTAAATACTCTGGGTGAAAGGGTATCAAACATACGTCAAACTTATAGTGGAGACCTATTGTTGGAGCTACAAACTACAGGAGACCAGCCGAAGACCGCAATATTTCGAGAGCAATTAGCGAAAGCGATCGGGGGCAATGTGGCGGTTGAAACTTTGACCCAGGAGGCGTTACTGGTGATGAAAGACATGGACGAGGTCACCACGTCTGAAGAGGTGATAGAGGCTCTGGAAGCACAGTTTGAAGGGGTGAAAGGTGTCTGTATTGTTAAGTCACTCACAAAGGCCTACCGAGGAACGCAGACAGCGATTGTTAGCCTCCCTAACACTATGGTTGGGAAAGTGCTAGAAGTGGGTAAGGTTAGAATCGGCTGGGTTTCTTGCCGAATCCGGGAAAAAATAGAGCTGACTAGATGCTTTAATTGCCACGGGTATGGGCATCGGTCATGGAACTGTAGAAGCGAAGCGGATAGATCAAAGCTCTGCAGGAGATGTGGTGAAGAAGGGTACTTTGCTAAGATATGCCAAAAAGATTCAAAATGCATGCTATGCGACGAAACGGCCAAAGGCTGTAGCAAACACTTAACTGATAGTGGTAGATGTCCGGTATACCAGAAAGCGCTGCAAAAAGAGTGTTGGAAATGAAAGTCATCCAAGTAAATCTTAACTACTGTGAGGCTGCCCAGGACCTGCTGCAGCAATCGATACAAGAAGTGAAAGCGGACATTGTAATTGTGTGTGAGCAATATAGGAACCTTGAAAGACGGTGTTGGGCTTCAGATAGATCGAATCGAGCTGCTGTATGAGTTTGTGGTACCTACCCCCCTACAGTAAGTTGGTGTGTTCTGTACCCGGGTTTGTCAGAGCCAAAGTGAGCGTCGTTCATATTTATAGTTGCTACACACCTCCTAGTGCATCGATTGAAGAATTTAAAACATTTCTCGATCAATTAACGGATGATGCACGGAGCCACAACCCGGTGCTCATAGCCGGGGATTTTAATGCATGGGCCGTAGAGTGGGGAAGTAGAGAAACCAGTAGCAGTGGAACCGCATTGTTAGAAGCCTTCGCATGATTGCCGGTCGTATTAATGAATACAGGAAATACACCTACTTTCTGTAGAGGAAATGCAACCTCGATAGTTGACCTAACGTTTGTGAGCCATTGTCTTGCCGATAGAGGAGTAGCGTGGAGAGTGAGCGATCTATATACGCATAGTGATCATCAAGCTATTGTGTATGAACTGGCGGATAGTAAACCCCAAAGGACTATAGTTAGATACAGGAAGAGAATAGAATAGAAGTCCGCAGCGTTCGATGAGAACATTTTTCGTCTCATGATGAAGGATCTTACCCTATCTGATATCGCAAATAACAAAGCCGTCCAGCTTATGAGACATGTTACAAGAGCCTGTGATGCAGCAATGCCAAGAAGGATGGTGGATAATCGTAGAAAACCTGAATTGCGTAAAAGATGCCTGAACGCAAGAAGGCGATACCAGCGTGCTAGACCCGTCGAAAACTCTCCCTGGAGTAGACCCTACCGATTGGTGATGAAAAAACTCAGAAGCAATTACGCCACTGCTCCCACTAACTGCCCGGCAATGCTGTCTGACATAGTGAGTCACCTGTTCCCGCAGCAACCCGATTGTGTGTTAGAAGTATTAGGCAACGAAGAGGATGATATACCACCAGTTACTAAGGAGGAGGTTCTGAAGGCATGTGGCAAAGTGGGTAACAATAAAGCTCCTGGCCCGGATAACATTCCGCATATTGCAATGGAAGTCGGCGGTTAAAGCATACCCAAACTTATTCACGGAAGTATATACTGCATGCTTAGTTGAGGGGGTGTTCCCTAGTAAATGGAAGGAACAGAAACTAGTATTGTTGCCAAAAAGGAGACAAACCACCAGCTGAGCCGTCGTCCTGGCGTCCAGCCTGCCTGTTGGATACGGCAGGCAAAACCCTAGAGAGAGTTGTTTATGACCGGTTACAAGAGGCTATAGTTAGAGCAGGAAACCTGGCAGAGCAGCACTATGGCTTTCGAAAGGCGCGCTCAACAGTGGATGCGATTAAAGAGGTTGTAGATACGGCACACCAGGCGATATCCGGTTCTCGATGGCTACGCGGTAGTAAAAAATACTGTGCCATAGTTACATTGGACGTGAAAAACGCATTCAACACGGCGAATTGGAGCTGCATATTTAACGCACTAACGCGGATGGACGTACCGAAGTACCTGCTGAGACTAGTTTCCAGCTACTTTAGCGAGAGGATGTTGATGTATGATACGGAGGAAGGAAAGAAAACTTACGAGGTGACTGGTGGAGTTCCTCAAGGATCAGTGTTAGGTCCTACACTCTGGAATGTGATGTACGATGGTGTACTTCGACTGCCCATACCAAGAGATGATTGGACAATGTGATTGGATTTGCGGACGATATCGCGATTGTAGTTGTCGCAAAACACAGAGAGGAGATTGTGGACAACTGTAATAGGACGGTCAGACTTATTCAACAGTGGTTAACATCTGCTGGGCTGCAACTAGCAGAACATAAAACAGAAGCTGTCCTTATTACTAGCCGAAAAGTAACGGAGAACGTAACCTTAGAGATTGGAGCCCAACAAATTGTTAGTCAACCATCAATCAGGTACCTAGGAGTAATGGCACTAGCACGAATAATGCCGAATACAAGAGGGGCGCGGATGAGCAGCAGAGTTCTGCTCGCCAACGTTGTTACATCTATAATGATGTATGGGGCACCAATTTGGGTCAACTCGTTGGAGAAGAATACTTATAGACAAAGAGTAGCAACAGTTCAGAGGTTAAGTGCCCTGAGAGTGTTGTGCGCATTTCGGACGGTGTCAGAAGATGCTGCTGGTGTTCTTGCGGGAATGCCTCCAATAGATCTACTTGCCAAGGAGCGCCAAACCACTTACCTGCGTCGTGGTCAAGGGACAAAAGCGGAGAACCACCGATTAGCACGTGCTGAGACGATCACTGTATGTGCTCAAATTCAAACACGAAGTCACCAGATATCCCTTTATGCATCGGAGTAACGGAGAATGTAGAGCACGTATTATTCGAGTGTCAATGATTTGCTGCGGAGAGAAGGAGTATCTGTGTACGTGGGGTCCAACGAACGCCGGAAAATATACTGAAGTTTATGCTGACATCCCAAGATGGGTGGAACGCCGTAAGCGGAAGTGTCTCACGGATAATGAGAGAGTTGAGACGCCTCGAAAGAAACAGAAATTCAGTGAGGAGTTAATTCCAGCCGAGCAGCGAAAGCTGAGACTGCCTCGCGAAGTAATACCTAACGGTAGTTCCACGGGGCCGAACGGCATGGTTTATCGGGGGTGGTGGTTTCCGACACTATCACGAGTTTGATATATGGGTTCACGCGTGAAGCCTATCGAAAGTTCCCCTCCTCCGCCCATAAACACACACAAACACACACACACACACACACACCCACACATATACACACACACACACACACACGCACACACACGCACACACACACACACGCACACACCCACACACACACACACACCCACACGCACACACCCACACACACACACACACAGACACACACACACACACACACACACACACACACACACACATACCCGTGGGAGTTGCAAGTCTTCTATCGGGTACATCCCCAGGTGGCGGATAGGGGGATGCCCTCACCGGTATACCGGCGGGTAAGTGGGAACTAAAATACCACTCGTGGACCAAAACTTGCAAGAAGCGTCTGTTCACCAGGAGGTGCGGCTTCAAACAGCGTCTGCTCCTCATGTAAGAGGCGGCTGAATTCCTTACCTGGCAGTAGGTATAAAATGCTAAGGGAAGGCCACCCTGATAAAAAAAAACCGAGATGAGTGATGATGAAAATGTAAACCTGTTTACGACGCAAAGGATGATTACCTTAGTGCCGGCGGCTTCGGGAAGTGAGCAAGCGGGTTCCCAGCCGTCGTTAGCAAGCGACCGCAGTACTTCAGTAGTGGAAAACTTGGCTGCTGAAGTATATGGAACTACAAGTGAAGCAAATATATTTGCAGAAGAAATAGGAGCTACAAGTCAATTTTTATTGTCGAAACAAGGAGCTCCTATAAATATGGCAGGCAGCGGTAACTACAGCCTAGGGGCCGTAGACCCATTTAAAAGTAGTAACACGTTCCAGAGATCACCTCCAAATATCCAGAGGGACATTTCTTTGACCCTTTCGGATCCTGCAGGGCAAGGAGAGAAAATAATGCCTGTGACGAAGGTATTACAACAAAAATCCAGGCTATTTCAATCGCCTAAGCGTCGTAGTAGCTCTGTAGATGAGGAAAGGTCTGGCTTACTTTCGGACAATACCCAGCCTGATGCTCTTATTCTGATGGGAAGAAAAATTGATCTCCTCTGCGATTACATCAGGGGAAGAAGTAATGTGCACCACGAGATAAAGAGGCTTGCCACGTCGATTAAAAATCTTTATACCGAACACTCATATAAGAGCGCAAAACTAGAGGAGGAGATTAAAACAACGCAGACAATTGCAAAGCTGGCTAAGCAGATAACGGTATGCTGCGAAACTCAAACTTCGCCAACCATCTCAAATCCGAGAAACATGGAAGAAAGGACAGTGCCGCTGGTAGCCGAATCAAAAACGGCACTTAATATGAACAGTAAAAGGAGAAGATCGCTTGAGCCAAACCCAACTGTTGGACAGACCCAGAAAAAGGGGAAAAAGAAAGCTGGTGAAACCCAGGATCTATAGGAGCCAAAAGTCCATGTGGAAACCCAGTAGATCCCAACGAGCTCGACAACGAGGAGGGCCCTGAATGGCAGGTGGAAAGAACCAGAAAAAGGAAGAAAGGCTTAGGAAAAAAAATTGAGGAACTGGTGGAGTTTGTAACACCTCGAAATAATGTTCATAGCGAGATTAAAAAGATGATAAGCACCATTAGCACGCTTTATGGCTCAGCTATAGGTAAGAGGAGTGCTTCGGAAAATCAGTACCAAACTTCACCGAACAATAATGACGAGAAGGAGAATTTAGGTCGTCTACGATATGTGAGCAAGAAAGAGGAGCTGAAGGCGGCGACTAACGAAGATATACCAATTGTGGAGCCCAGTAAGAGGAAGTTGTCCACGCCACCTAAGAGTGATGAAAGAAGGTAAAGTAAGAGAAGGAATACTAAGGCTGCTCCGCAATGTCCTCCGCAAGCACTTTGAATGTCGGAGACTCATTAATAAGAGTAGGAAGGAAACAAGAAGCAAAAGACCACAGCATCTATGTCGGGTAATGGAGATATAAACACTACCAGCTCAAATCAATTGGAGGATGCGACGGCTCAGAACAAGAATGGTAGAAAGTGAAGGGAAAAAGAACGCCAAAAAGACGATCATGTCCGCGAAGGAAAAGGGCCTTCCCGGATGCGCTGCTAATAAAGAAGAGTGACGAAATCTCATTTGCCGATCTGTTGCGGAAAGTTAAGGTGGATTCGACGCTAAATACTCTGGGTGAAAGGGTATCAAACATACGTCAAACTTATAGTGGAGACCTATTGTTGGAGCTACAAACTACAGGAGACCAGCCGAAGACCGCAATATTTCGAGAGCAATTAGCGAAAGCGATCGGGGGCAATGTGGCGGTTGAAACTTTGAACCAGGAGGCGTTACTGGTGATGAAAGACATGGACGAGGTCACCACGTCTGAAGAGGTGATAGAGGCTCTGGAAGCACAGTTTGAAGGGGTGAAATTGTCTGTATTGTTAAGTCACTCACAAAGGCCTACCGAGGAACGCAGACAGCGATTGTTAGCCTCCCTAACACTATGGTTGGGAAAGTGCTAGAAGTGGGTAAGGTTAGAATCGGCTGGGTTTCTTGCCGAATCCGGGAAAAAATAGAGCTGACTAGATGCTTTAATTGCCACGGGTATGGGCATCGGTCATGGAACTGTAGAAGCGAAGCGGATAGATCAAAGCTCTGCAGGAGATGTGGTGAAGAAGGGTACTTTGCTAAGATATGCCAAAAAGATTCAAAATGCATGCTATGCGACGAAACGGCCAAAGGCTGTAGCAAACACTTAACTGATAGTGGTAGATGTCCGGTATACCAGAAAGCGCTGCAAAAAGAGTGTTGGAAATGAAAGTCATCCAAGTAAATCTTAACTACTGTGAGGCTGCCCAGGACCTGCTGCAGCAATCGATACAAGAAGTGAAAGCGGACATTGTAATTGTGTGTGAGCAATATAGGAACCTTGAAAGACGGTGTTGGGCTTCAGATAGATCGAATCGAGCTGCTGTATGGGATTGTGGTACCTACCCCCTACAGTAAGTTGGTGTGTTCTGTACCCGGGTTTGTCAGAGCCAAAGTGAGCGGCGTTCATATTTATAGTTGCTACACACCTCCTAGTGCATCGATTGAAGAATTTAAAACATTTCTCGATCAATTAACGGATGATGCACGGAGCCACAACCCGGTGCTCATAGCCGGGGATTTTAATGCATGGGCCGTAGAGTGGGGAAGTAGAGAAACCAGTAGCAGAGGAACCGCATTGTTAGAAGCCTTCGCATGATTGCCGGTCGTATTAATGAATACAGGAAATACACCTACTTTCTGTAGAGGAAATGCAACCTCGATAGTTGACCTAACGTTTGTGAGCCATTGTCTTGCCGATAGAGGAGTAGCGTGGAGAGTGAGCGATCTATATACGCATAGTGATCATCAAGCTATTGTGTATGAACTGGCGGATAGTAAACCCCAAAGGACTATAGTTAGATACAGGAAGAGAATAGAATGGAAGTCCGCAGCGTTCGATGAGAACATTTTTCGTCTCATGATGAAGGATCTTACCCTATCTGATACCGCAAATAACAAAGCCGTCCAGCTTATGAGACATGTTACAAGAGCCTGTGATGCAGCAATGCCAAGAAGGATGGTGGATAATCGTAGAAAACCTGAATTGCGTAAAAGATGCCTGAACGCAAGAAGGCGATACCAGCGTGCTAGACCCGTCGAAAACTCTCCCTGGGGTAGGCCCTACCGATTGGTGATGAAAAAACTCAGAAGCAATTACGCCACTGCTCCCACTAACTGCCCGGCAATGCTGTCTGACATAGTGAGTCACCTGTTCCCGCAGCAACCCGATTGTGTGTTAGAAGTATTAGGCAACGACGAGGATGATATACCACCAGTTACTAAGGAGGAGGTTCTGAAGGCATGTGGCAAAGTGGGTAACAATAAAGCTCCTGGCCCGGATAACATTCCGCATATTGCAATGGAAGTCGGCGGTTAAAGCATACCCAAACTTATTCACGGAAGTATATACTGCATGCTTAGTTGAGAGGGTGTTCCCTAGTAAATGGAAGAAACAGAAACTAGTATTGTTGCCAAAAAGGAGACAAACCACCAGCTGAGCCGTCGTCCTGGCGTCCAGCCTGCCTGTTGGATACGGCAGGCAAAGCCCTAGAGAGAGTTGTTTATGACCGGTTACAAGAGGCTATAGTTAGAGCAGGAAACCTGGCAGAGCAGCACTATGGCTTTCGAAAGGCGCGCTCAACAGTGGATGCGATTAAAGAGGTTGTAGATACGGCACACCAGGCGATATCCGGTTCTCGATGGCTACGCGGTAGTAAAAAATACTGTGCCATAGTTACATTGGACGTGAAAAACGCATTCAACACGGCGAATTGGAGCTGCATATTTAACGCACTAACGCGGATGGACGTACCGAAGTACCTGCTGAGACTAGTTTCCAGCTACTTTAGCGAGAGGATGTTGATGTATGATACGGAGGAAGGAAAGAAAACTTACGAGGTGACTGGTGGAGTTCCTCAAGGATCAGTGTTAGGTCCTACACTCTGGAATGTGATGTACGATGGTGTACTTCGACTGCCCATACCAAGAGATGATTGGACAATGTGATTGGATTTGCGGACGATATCGCGATTGTAGTTGTCGCAAAACACAGAGAGGAGATTGTGGACAACTGTAATAGGACGGTCAGACTTATTCAACAGTGGTTAACATCTGCTGGGCTGCAACTAGCAGAACATAAAACAGAAGCTGTCCTTATTACTAGCCGAAAAGTAACGGAGAACGTAACCTTAGAGATTGGAGCCCAACAAATTGTTAGTCAACCATCAATCAGGTACCTAGGAGTAATGGCACTAGCACGAATAATGCCGAATACAAGAGGGGCGCGGATGAGCAGCAGAGTTCTGCTCGCCAACATTGTTACATCTATAATGATGTATGGGGCACCAATTTGGGTCAACTCGTTGGAGAAGAATACTTATAGACAAAGAGTAGCAACAATTCAGAGGTTAAGTGCCCTGAGAGTGTTGTGCGCATTTCGGACGGTGTCAGAAGATGCTGCTGGTGTTCTTGCGGGAATGCCTCCAATAGATCTACTTGCCAAGGAGCGCCAAACCACTTACCTGCGTCGTGGTCAAGGGACAAAAGCGGAGAACCACCGATTAGCACGTGCTGAGACGATCACTGTATGTGCTCAAATTCAAACACGAAGTCACCAGATATCCCTTTATGCATCGGAGTAACGGAGAATGTAGAGCACGTATTATTCGAGTGTCAATGATTTGCTGCGGAGAGAAGGAGTATCTGTGTACGTGGGGTCCAACGAACGCCGGAAAATATACTGAAGTTTATGTTGACATCCCAAGATGGGTGGAACGCCGTAAGCGGAAGTGTCTCACGGATAATGAGAGAGTTGAGACGCCTCGAAAGAAACAGAAATTCAGTGAGGAGTTAATTCCAGCCGAGCAGCGAAAGCTGAGCCTGCCTCGCGAAGTAATACCTAACGGTAGTTCCACGGGGCCGAACGGCATGGTTTATCGGGGGTGGTGGTTTCCGACACTATCACGAGTTTGATATATGGGTTCACGCGTGAAGCCTATCGAAAGTTCCACTCCTCCGCCCATAAACACACACACAAACACACACACACACACACACACACCCACACATACACACACACACACACACACACACACACACACGCACACGCACACACACGCACACACACACACACGCACACGCACACACCAACCCACACACACACCCACACGCACACACCCACACACACACACACACACACACACACACACACACACACACACACACACACACACACACACACACACACACATACCCGTGGGAGTTGCAAGTCTCCTATCGGGTACATCCCCAGGTGGCGGATAGGGGGATGCCCTCACCGGTATACCGGCGAGTAAGTGGGAACTAAAATACCACTCGTGGACCAAAACTTGCAAAAAGCGTCTGTTCACCAGGAGGTGTGGCTTCAAACAGCGTCTGCTCCTCATGTAAGAGGCGGCTGAATTCCTTACCTGGCAGTAGGTATAAAATGCTAAGGGAAGGCCACCCTGATAAAAAAAAACCGAGATGAGTGATGATGAAAATGTAAACCTGTTTACGACGCAAAGGATGATTACCTTAGTGCCGGCGGCTTCGGGGAGTGAGCAAGCGGGTTCCCAGCCGTCGTTAGCAAGCGACCGCAGTACTTCAGTAGTGGAAAACTTGGCTGCTGAAGTATATGGAACTACAAGTGAAGCAAATATATTTACAGAAGAAATAGGAGCTACAAGTCAATTTTTATTGTCGAAACAAGGAGCTCCTATGAATATGGCAGGCAGCGGTAACTACAGCCTAGGGGCCGTAGACCCATTTAAAAGTAGTAACACGTTCCAGAGATCACCTCCAAATATCCAGAGGGACATTTCTTTGACCCTTTCGGATCCTGCAGGGCAAGGAGAGAAAATAATGCCTGTGACGAAGGTATTACAACAAAAATCCAGGCTATTTCAATCGCCTAAGCGTCGTAGTAGCTCTGTAGATGAGGAAAGGTCTGGCTTACTTTCGGACAATAACCAGCCTGATGCTCTTATTCTGATGGGAAGAAAAATTGATCTCCTCTGCGATTACATCAGGGGAAGAAGTAATGTGCACCACGAGATAAAGAGGCTTGCCACGTCGATTAAAAATCTTTATACCGAACACTCATATAAGAGCGCAAAACTAGAGGAGGAGATTAAAACAACGCAGACAATTGCAAAGCTGGCTAAGCAGATAACGGTATGCTGCGAAACTCAAACTTCGCCAACCATCTCAAATCCGAGAAACATGGAAGAAAGGACAGTGCCGCTGGTAGCCGAATCAAAAACGGCACTTAATATGAACAGTAAAAGGAGAAGATCGCTTGAGCCAAACCCAACTGTTGGACAGACCCAGAAAAAGGGGAAAAAGAAAGCTGGTGAAACCCAGGAGCTATAGGAGCCAAAAGTCCATGTGGAAACCCAGTAGATCCCAACGAGCTCGACAACGAGGAGGGCCCTGAATGGCAGGTGGAAAGAACCAGAAAAAGGAAGAAAGGCTTAGGAAAAAAAATTGAGGAACTGGTGGAGTTTGTAACACCTCGAAATAATGTTCATAGCGAGATTAAAAAGATGATAAGCACCATTAGCACGCTTTATGGCTCAGCTATAGGTAAGAGGAGTGCTTCGGAAAATCAGTACCAAACTTCACCGAACAATAATGACGAGAAGGAGAATTTAGGTCGTCTACGATCTGTGAGCAAGAAAGAGGACCTGAAGGCGGCGACTAACGAAGATATACCAATTGTGGAGCCCAGTAAGAGGAAGTTGTCCACGCCACCTAAGAGTGATGTTTTAGAAGGTAAAGTAAGAGAAGGAATACTAAGGCTGCTCCGCAATGTCCTCCGCAAGCACTTTGAATGTCGGAGACTCATTAATAAGAGTAGGACGGAAACAAGAAGCAAAAGACCACAGCATCTATGTCGGATAATGGAGATATAAACACTACCAGCTCAAATCAATTGGAGGGTGCGACGGCTCAGAACAAGAATGGTAGAAAGTGAAGGGAAAAAGAACGCCAAAAAGACGATCATGTCCGCGAAGGAAAAGGGCCTTCCCGGATGCGCTGCTAATAAAGAAGAGTGACGAAATCTCATTTGCCGATCTGTTGCGGAAAGTTAAGGTGGATTCGACGCTAAATACTCTGGGTGAAAGGGTATCAAACATACGTCAAACTTATAGTGGAGACCTATTGTTGGAGCTACAAACTACAGGAGACCAGCCGAAGACCGCAATATTTCGAGAGCAATTAGCGAAAGCGATCGGGGGCAATGTGGCGGTTGAAACTTTGAACCAGGAGGCGTTACTGGTGATGAAAGACATGGACGAGGTCACCACATCTGAAGAGGTGATAGAGGCTCTGGAAGCACAGTTTGGAGGGGTGAAATTGTCTGTATTGTTAAGTCACTCACAAAGGCCTACCGAGGAACGCAGACAGCGATTGTTAGCCTCCCTAACACTATGGTTGGGAAAGTGCTAGAAGTGGGTAAGGTTAGAATCGGCTGGGTTTATTGCCGAATCCGGGAAAAAATAGAGCTGACTAGATGCTTTAATTGCCACGGGTATGGGCATCGGTCATGGAACTGTAGAAGCGAAGCGGATAGATCAAAGCTCTGCAGGAGATGTGGTGAAGAAGGGTACTTTGCTAAGATATGCCAAAAAGATTCAAAATGCATGCTATGCGACGAAACGGCCAAAGGCTGTAGCAAACACTTAACTGATAGTGGTAGATGTCCGGTATACCAGAAAGCGCTGCAAAAAGAGTGTTGGAAATGAAAGTCATCCAAGTAAATCTTAACTACTGTGAGGCTGCCCAGGACCTGCTGCAGCAATCGATACAAGAAGTGAAAGCGGACATTGTAATTGTGTGTGAGCAATATAGGAACCTTGAAAGACGGTGTTGGGCTTCAGATAGATCGAATCGAGCTGCTGTACGGGTTTGTGGTACCTACCCCCTACAGTAAGTTGGTGTGTTCTGTACCCGGGTTTGTCAGAGCCAAAGTGAGCGGCGTTCATATTTATAGTTGCTACACACCTCCTAGTGCATCGATTGAAGAATTTAAAACATTTCTCGATCAATTAACGGATGATGCACGGAGCCACAACCCGGTCTCATAGCCGGGGATTTTAATGCATGGGCCGTAGAGTGGGGAAGTAGAGAAACCAGTAGCAGAGGAACCGCATTGTTAGAAGCCTTCGCATGATTGCCGGTCGTATTAATGAATACAGGAAATACACCTACTTTCTGTAGAGGAAATGCAACCTCGATAGTTGACCTAACGTTTGTGAGCCATTGTCTTGCCGATAGAGGAGTAGCGTGGAGAGTGAGCGATCTATATACGCATAGTGATCATCAAGCTATTGTGTATGAACTGGCGGATAGTAAACCCCAAAGGACTATAGTTAGATACAGGAAGAGAATAGAATGGAAGTCCGCAGCGTTCGATGAGAACATTTTTCGTCTCATGATGAAGGATCTTACCCTATCTGATACCGCAAATAACAAAGCCGTCCAGCTTATGAGACATGTTACAAGAGCCTGTGATGCAGCAATGCCAAGAAGGATGGTGGATAATCGTAGAAAACCTGAATTGCGTAAAAGATGCCTGAACGCAAGAAGGCGATACCAGCGTGCTAGACCCGTCGAAAACTCTCCCTGGGGTAGACCCTACCGATTGGTGATGAAAAAACTCAGAAGCAATTACGCCACTGCTCCCACTAACTGCCCGGCAATGCTGTCTGACATAGTGAGTCACCTGTTCCCGCAGCAACCCGATTGTGTGTTAGAAGTATTAGGCAACGACGAGGATGATATACCACCAGTTACTAAGGAGGAGGTTCTGAAGGCATGTGGAAAAGTGGGTAACAATAAAGCTCCTGGCCCGGATAACATTCCGCATATTGCAATGGAAGTCGGCGGTTAAAGCATACCCAAACTTATTCACGGAAGTATATACTGCATGCTTAGTTGAGGGGGTGTTCCCTAGTAAATGGAAGGAACAGAAACTAGTATTGTTGCCAAAAAGGAGACAAACCACCAGCTGAGCCGTCGTCCTGGCGTCCAGCCTGCCTGTTGGATACGGTAGGCAAAACCCTAGAGAGAGATGTTTATGACCGGTTTCAAGAGGCTATAGTTAGAGCAGGAAACCTGGCAGAGCAGCACTATGGCTTTCGAAAGGCGCGCTCAACAGTGGATGCGATTAAAGAGGTTGTAGATACGGCACACCAGGCGATATCCGGTTCTCGATGGCTACGCGGTAGTAAAAAATACTGTGCCATAGTTACATTGGACGTGAAAAACGCATTCAACACGGCGAATTAGAGCTGCATATTTAACGCACTAACGCGGATGAACGTACCGAAGTACCTGCTGAGACTAGTTTCCAGCTACTTTAGCGAGAGGATGTTGATGTATGATACGGAGGAAGGAAAGAAAACTTGCGAGGTGACTGGTGGAGTTCCTCAAGGATCAGTGTTAGGTCCTACACTCTGGAATGTGATGTACGATGGTGTACTTCGACTGCCCATACCAAGAGATGATTGGACAATGTGATTGGATTTGCGGACGATATCGCGATTGTAGTTGTCGCAAAACACAGAGAGGAGATTGTGGACAACTGTAATAGGACGGTCAGACTTATTCAACAGTGGTTAACATCTGCTGGGCTGCAACTAGCAGAACATAAAACAGAAGCTGTCCTTATTACTAGCTGAAAAGTAACGGAGAACGTAACCTTAGAGATTGGAGCCCAACAAATTGTTAGTCAACCATCAATCAGGTACCTAGGAGTAATGGCACTAGCACGAATAATGCCGAATACAAGAGGGGCGCGGATGAGCAGCAGAGTTCTGCTCGCCAACGTTGCTACATCTATAATGATGTATGGGGCATCAATTTGGGTCAACTCGTTGGAGAAGAATACTTATAGACAAAGAGTAGCAACAGTTCAGAGGTTAAGTGCCCTGAGAGTGTTGTGCGCATTTCGGACGGTGTCAGAAGATGCTGCTGGTGTTCTTGCGGGAATGCCTCCAATAGATCTACTTGCCAAGGAGCGCCAAACCACTTACCTGCGTCGTGGTCAAGGGACAAAAGCGGAGAACCACCGATTAGCACGTGCTGAGACGATCACTGTATGTGCTCAAATTCAAACACGAAGTCACCAGATATCCCTTTATGCATCGGAGTAACGGAGAATGTAGAGCACGTATTATTCGAGTGTCAATGATTTGCTGAGGAGAGAAGGAGTATCTGTGTACGTGGGGTCCAACGAACGCCGGAAAATATAGTGGAGTTTATGCTGACATCCCAAGATGGGTGGAACGCCGTAAGTGGAAGTGTCTCACGGATAATGAGAGAGTTGAGACGCCTCGAAAGAAACAGAAATTCAGTGAGGAGTTAATTCCAGCCGAGCAGCGAAAGCTGAGCCTGCCTCGCGAAGTAATACCTAACGGTAGTTCCACGGGGCCGAACGGCATGGTTTATCGGGGGTGGTGGTTTCCGACACTATCACGAGTTTGATAAATGGGTTCACGCGTGAAGCCTATCGAAAGTTCCCCTCCTCCGCCCATAAACACACACACAAACACTGTAACGATCCTCAAGACGGGCGAGGGGGTGAAAGATGGAAAATTTCCAATTCTGCACTTGTTTCTGCCCAGATCGTTAACAGAAATTAGTGTTTTAATTGCAAAGGCTTCCGCGGCGGATTGTTGGGTTAGCCCGGCTATGGGTCAGTGGATGGATGGGTAGAAAATGGAACCTTGCAGAAAAAAACCTGGAGTTACCGCCGATTACATCTTACGGAAACAAAATTTAGCACGGACAATTATATACCTACGATTTATTGCTACTTACCATGATCACACCCTATAATTAGTTTAGTTATTCCATCCTGAAATCAAAACTATTAGCGGAAAACGACTAAGTGTGAATGGTGGAAATTTAAGAAAAAGATCATTACTTATAATAAATTTACCATACCCGTATTTATTAATGATAAGAAAAATATAACAAAAAGGCATACAATAAACAAAAATAAATTTAATAATTGTAGAAAACGAGTTACTCAAACAGCAAATTGAATTATTTAATTAACCCCAAAAAAAAAAATTTTAAATGGTACCTTTTAACGATGCGTTGGCCGGCATTGTTGTACGCGTAATCCGTAATGATGACGTGGTTAATCCATATGATAAAAAAAAATCCATTCATCTATTGTGTCGACGATTAATTTATGTAATTATGTTTTTATAGAGTTTAGGTTGTGTGTTAAGTTATAATTAATTTACTTGATTTGAATTTATAGTTATAATTTTAAATTTTAGGAACTAACGTGCAAGGAATACTACTTCACAGTCCCAAGTTTCCCTTTGCACGTAATTTCGTGATCTCCCCGAATATCAGTTTAAAAGCCACTTCGTGCACGTTTGTTATTGATTCAGTGCATTCATGATACGGCCTCACACCCACACACAAATTGTTTATTAATGAAGATTAGCGCGTTGTAAATACAAACGCGTAATCCAATCACTATAATTTTCCAATTCACTAATTAAATTTCGATTTGACTTTTATTCAGTTTTATTTTTATTTTTTTGTTATTTTTTTTTTTTGTTTTGTTTTAGTTTGGAAATAGTTATTTTTGTTGTTGTTTGTTGATTAAGTTATTTCTGGTCGTTATTATTATTTTATTTAGATTAAGTTTTATTTCCAAGTATTAAATTTTGAATAAATTGTCCACAACACTTTCGTCCATTTCCACATTTGATTTATTTTTTATTTATTTTAAATTGTCTTATAATCACTCATCACTAGCTATGTATATATGTTCACAAATTATCCTTATTATTAATCGATATTTTAATATAACTAACATTAAATCTTTATCTTTATCATTAAACTTTTCTTATCAACACCGCACAAATAATATGCATTCAAATTTAGTTTATATAAAAGAACCGAGATAAATTTAGTAAAGATTTTTTTTTAACTTAATTTCCATGAAACACCAGATACAAACTGTCCGCGTGTTAGTCAAATTTTGGTTTTTATAGTCCAAGAAGAAAAACCGTAACCGCAATCATCATGCGATTTCGTTTTTTTTTTATTTCCAGGATGGAATACGAATCCAGTTTTCCAATTTTGTCAAAATGAATTTCGGTACTTTCAAGTTCCATTACATACTTAAGAATGGTATAGTATGATTCAGTAATATATAAATAAATTATCGAACTCGGGGGTGCCCACCGGGATTATACTTGGGACGAAAAAAAAACATTCGTTACAAATCGTGGGGACGACCTTGCCCTGAGATGAGTCTTATGCCGGGTAGTAATATGTTAAATGGGAAATTTCTCTTAAATGGGAAAATCCATTTCGTGAATTTGAGAGGAATAGACCAACCCAATTATTTAACTATTTTGGTACATTAACAGTAATCATGGTTTATAAGCACTAAGGTAGAACAATATGAATGTTAAATTTTGATGTCTTTGAGATGATACACTCCCATCGACTGTCCTTTCATGTCGTCTAATTCGCAAGAAACGTTTCCAATTAAGTTTGACACCGTACATTTAATAAATTTAGGGGCCAATTTTGCAGTAAAATTATCTGATGCTTTGCTCTGGGCGAAGTTTCTGACAAAGACTGTTTGCCCTACACGCACTTTAGGCAATCTACTTCGCATATTATATGACATTTGGGATTTTTGCCTTGCTTCTTTCAAATGCTTCGCAATTTGCTGGTATACTCTATGGAGCATGTCCGGTTTATCAGCCAAATAAATTTCGTTTCCCGTAAGTTGTTGGCTAGCTTTTAGAAGTGGATACACGGAACCGTGTAGAACAGCATGTTGCCCAAACACAGCAAAGTGAGGCGAAACTCCCGTGGACTCGTGAATAGAGTTCCGCAGGGCATTGGTAATTGCGGCTAGGTTAGTATCCCATATTTTCTGGTCAGCTTGTATATACGACCGCAGAGCAGCTAGAAGGGTCCGGTTTACCCTTTCGGATGCATTCGCTTGAGGTGCGTACTTAGCCGTGTAAATATGACGTACACCATATTTTCCGCACAGAGAATTCATTAAGCCGGAGTCAAATTGTCTTCCGTTATCCGTCACCACCACTTCCGGGACTCCAAACATCAAGAAGACCTGTGTCTCCAGAAATCTTACCACTTCTTCGGCGGTAGCTTGACGTATTGCCTTGGTCAACACAAACTTGGTAAGGTGGTCTACAACAATGAAGATAGACGTATTACCGCTCCGTGTTCGGGGATAAGGACCCAAGAAATCCAGGTAAATTCGCTGCCAAGGCCTCGAAGTGGCAGAGAGAGTTCCCAGAGGAGGTCGATTGCAATAATTTAAGGCTTTATTTGCTTTACATAGTTGACAGGCATTTATAAAGCTTTTGGTATCTAAAGATAAGGAAGGCCAGTAGAAATACCGCTTAAGGAGGTCAATAGTTTTCCGAATTCCTAAGTGTGCAGAGGTAGGAGGTGTATGTGCCGAATTTATCAAGGTTTGTCTAAGTTCCTCCGGAACTATAAGTTTCCAACAGGGGAGGTCATTATCCGGTGACAATTCCATTTGAGGTTTAAGATTAATAAAAACCTTACCATCCATGGTTTTGACATTATTCTTAGCTCTACTATTTTCCAAGGAGAGAATCAGTTCTGTGTATTTTTCCGACCGAGAAGCAGGCGAATCCAAATCGATATTCAGAGGTCTATCGGAAAGTGAAAAAGCATCCATATATATCCTAGATAGGGCGTCGGGAACACTATTTTCGGAGCCCTTGCGGTATTCGATTGTGAAATCAAACCCTTGCAGCTTCAAGCTCCATCGGGCTAGACGTCCAGTTAAATCTTTCGTCGACATCAACCATGTTAAACTCGAGTGATCCGTAATTACAGTGAACGGAAGCCCCTCGACATATGCTCTAAATTTATCGATAGCCAGTAAAGCGGCAAGGCATTCGAGCTCGGTCACACTGTAATTTCGTTGAGCACCAGAAAGCTTATGTGACATATATGCTAACGGTCGGTCTTCCCCATCCTGATCCCTCTGAAAAAGGACAGCTCCAACTCCAGTCGAACTTGCATCACACTGAATGAAGAACCTTTGATTGAAATTAGGCGTCGCTAAGACAGGGGTTGAGACTAACGCTAACTTCAACGTATCAAACGATTGTTGAGCTTCCGCATTCCAGTTGAATTTTCTGCCCTTCTTCAGAAGGTCAGTCAGGGGGGCAGACACCACAGAGTAATTGCGGATGAAACGGCGGTACCATCCCGTGACACCCAAAAACCTTCTAACCTGACGGACAGTTTTTGGTGCCGGAAACTCTGCAATGGCCTTTACTTTATCGGGGTTGGGGCGCAGTCCTCCCTCACCAATGACATGACCAAGATATTCGATTTCTCTCAGTAAAAATTTACATTTTTCCACATTGATTGTGAGACCAGCTTTCGCCAGTCTCTCAGCAACTTCGGATAGAATCGCAAAGTGCTCATCTAATGTGGCTGTGGTTATCAAGAGATCATCGAGATAAACGAATACTCGATCATGAAGTTGGTGTGGGATAACCCGGTGCATCAACCTCGACAAAGTTTGGGGCGCATTGCAGAGCCCAAATGGCATCACCTTAAATTGGTATAATGGGCGCCCCGGAATGGTAAATGCCGTTTTCTCTCTGGAGCCTGGATCTAAAGGAATTTGCCAAAAGGCGTCCTTGAGATCCAGGCTCGAGATGAATTTAGTCTGGTCCAATCTACTCAGTAAACCGTCGATCAAAGGCAGTGGGTACGCATCTTTCTTCGTAAGAGCGTTTAATCTCCTGGCATCAAGGCATAATCGTATGTTACCATTCGCCTTTTTCACCACGGCCATTGGGGAGCTCCAAGCACTGTAACTTTCCTCGATTACGTCTAATGCCAGCATCCGATCCAGCTCTGTATACATCAGTTTCTGTATCGCGGGCGATACAGCGTAAAATCTTTGCTTGACTGGAGGGGCATCCCCAATATCTATATGATGACTAAGCACATGAGTTCTGCCTAGACCCATTCTTTCAAAGTTTGGTAAACGATCGATTATACTTTGAAGTTGACGTCGTTGAACTTCGGTTAGGTCGTGCTGTTTGGACAAGGCACAATTTGAAGACGCAGAGACTGGATCCAGCTTTAAACTCGCAATCACGTTAGGGGCAATGCCAAAAATCTCCCAGAAATCGCACCCTAAGTATAACGGTTGCTGGAGCGAGGGGACAACGAAAATTTTCATTAAAGTGGTATGTTGGTGGAATAACACATTAACCATAACATACCCTAATACAGGTTGCGATGAACCGCAAGCGGTTTGTACAAATGTGGAAATTGGGTGTAGAACAAGTTTATGTTTTGATATGAACAGTTCGGCTCCCTTACCCAAAGCGCTAATGGTCGCCCCACTATCCAACAGCCCCCTTATTTTGGTCCCCTCAAGCTCAACAGTAACATATGGGCGATTATCCTGAGGAGATTTAGGTATGTTGGATAAAATAGTTTCTGCACATTTAGCATACATGCGCCTACGCTCAGAAAAGTATTTCTGGGCACGAAATCGAAATGAGTTGAGTTTGACATGGTTGATGGCCTTCACACTAGCTTGAGGAGACGGAAAGTTAACACAATTTACGGACGCTTGGGATAACCCATGCTCGGTCTCGGTGTTAACATCTGAGGTCGTGAGAGTATCGTTCGTGGTCCGAGATTTGCTGTCTGGGAATGAGGTGGACCGACTCGACTCATTCCCGTCGAAGGGTTTTCCGCTTTTTGCGAACAGTCTGTGCAATGAACGGTTTTAACGTCGGGTTTCCCGCACACATAACAAAATGTGGTAGAAGGTAAATCGCATCGGAACCAATAGTGACCTAATTGTCGGCAATTAAAACAATACCGCGGTGCAGGCGGTGGTGCAACTTGGGGATTATAAGTAGTCGGTCGATTATAATTAAGTTCGTCAATATCCGCCGGATACCCCATAAATTGAGGACCTACGGTTCCCTTCGGGGCAGGCGGTACCATAGTTTGAGTTAAGTTCGGTTGAGTAACATCAACTTTTGGTACTATAAGATTGTGAAAAGCAGCAATCTCGTGTGGCTTGATTTTTAATGTTGTCTCTGGAATATAATCTATTCGTCTCCAAATATCCTCTGTCGAAATACAGGTACTAACCAATTCGCTTACGGAGAAAATAGGTCTACCGGCTAAATGGGTAATTAATCCGAGACGCATATTTTTCTTAAGAATCTCCATAAGCTCAGTTTCAGAAAATGGAACCTTCATAGGCATAGTCATTGACAGGATATCGTAGTAAAAATCAACAAAGGATTCGCCTCTTTTTTGTTTCCGGTCATCTATTCGTTTTCGAATGTCTACGAATGTCTACGTCTGTCCGACGATCTTGAAATCGGTGAAAAAAGGAGTTTCGAAGAGTTACCCAATCACAGCCCGAGATTTGTTGAACCGTCAGCCAATAATGCTCCTGTGCGGGTCCACTAAGTAAGAACATCACTTCGTTTATTAGGTGGTTAAATGACACCCCATGTGTCGTAGCCAAGTGTTCCACACGCATAAAAAAATTCTCAACTGCCATGCCGGAAGGTGAACCATCGAACCTTAAATTCCATTTGTAAACGGGCGTATGGTGTGTTAATTTAGCTAATAGCGGAACTTGTGTTTCAGCAGGCTTCATTTGTGCCCCTTCCAGATTTTTCCCACTATTTAAACTATAAACAGGCGGCGTAACGCGGTTAACCATTTGAGGTTGTGAAACATCATTACCTCGCCATATCTCCATTTGAGGCATTTGTGGGGGTGGTGGCAGGTTCGATAGAATCGGTGGCACAAAAGCAGGGCTAACATGAACTGACTGCGGTGGAACTTGATACGTATGGCCTGAAGGAATGTTTTGAGAAGTCGTAAGTGCTAAATTGGCCTGATTCGAAGGCTTGGACTTCGGGGTTGACGAAGTTTCGGTTCCCTGAGTGGTAGTTTGATTATTCGATTGGGATGGTCCTTCTTCTATAGTGACCTCAGAAACCGGTTCTATAAGAATTTCATTAAGCGCCACCAAGGAGGTATCGGTATCTTGGGATTTCTGCTTATGATTTACGCACAAAGTAAGAAGGGAATTGCAAATCTCAAAATAAATGGAACATGAATTGCTCATATCATCGATAGTGGCTAATCTGTCTAGACGACGTCTGACATGTATTATCTGCGTGGCTATTATTTCCAGATCATCCTCAGCTTCTGGATTAGTCTTTAAAAACTGTATAAGTTTGCTTCGCAGGTGTTGTAATTTAATGGAACATAGAGATATCTCGCTATTAGGAAACCGAGTCGCATAGGGATGCGGTTTAGTTGGTATCAAATCTTGATTTTCACGTTCTTGTGCTAGTCGAGCATCTAAAGATAAAAACTGAGATTTCATCGGACCAGTTATTTCGCGTATTTCGCATTCAATACGAAACTCGTCATTTTCGAGATTTTCGGATTTTAAATTGAATACCGACATTGTAACGTTATTTAGTAAATTAAAATTAAAAATAAATAAATGAAAAGAAATAATAAATAAATAGTAATGAAAGTAGATTGAGCTACCCCACTAACCTAAAACTACTAATAAAAAAATAAAAATAAAAAAATCCCCAAAACCAACGTAATGATAGCGAAACTTTGAGTATAATAAATTAATAAATCGCAAAAATTGTAATATTAATTTATTTCTGAGGAGCATATGCACAGATATACCAAAATTTTTATTCTAAGTCTATTATAATATGTACGTAATAACACCTAAATATGTAATGGAAATTGAATAGTAAAAATAGAATTTTGATTACCAATAGTATCAAAAAAAAAATTTATAATTTCGCGATATAACATGAGAAGGATGTGACCATGATAGCGTATCATGCTTTCGTTCTAGATATAATTGTCCGTGCTAAGGTGATAAAGAAAATGGAGTCAAAATGAAAGAAAAAACACTAAATTTGGTAAAATACAAATACGTCAACAACAGTAGTGTAGGAAATATTTGCATACGAAACCCGATTTATATAAGAGTCATAAATAAAATTCAAACAACGTAGTCAACAAAAAAAATTTGGAACAATTGCGGGTTCTTAATTTATGACGATACCGTAGTATAATAAACTTAGCCTTGAAAGCACACCTAGCGTCAACACGTTTTTACATGGAAATAGGTGTGGTTACATGACCATGATATTACACTTTATAGGGATTTTACTGCTTTTAATTAATCAATTATAAAAATGAAAATGATAACCAAAAAAAAAATCATTAATTAATCCATATGGAACTAACATCCGTGTCAACAAATAAAAATGGAGGCCGATGCGCATGTGGATGAATTAACGGAACACAAAAAAAATACTGAGTTGGGAAAAACATATTATTAGCCGTAATATAAAGTTATGCAAAGTTTTAATTTTCGGCTGAAGGCCGAATATAAGCTTAAACGTTTGGGCGCCACTGTAACGATCCTCAAGACGGGCGAGGGGGTGAAAGATGGAAAATTTCCAATTCTGCACTTCTTTCTGCCCAGATCGTTAACAGAAATTAGTGTTTTAATTGCAAAGGCTTCCGCGGCGGATTGTTGGGTTAGCCCGGCTATGGCTCAGTGGATGGATGGGTAGAAAATGGAACCTTGCAGAAAAAAACCTGGAGTTACCGCCGATTACATCTTACGGAAACAAAATTTAGCACGGACAATTATATACCTACGATTTATTGCTACTTACCATGATCACACCCTATAATTAGTTTAGTTATTCCATCCTGAAATCAAAACGATTAGCGGAAAACGACTAAGTGTGAATGGTGGAAATTTAAGAAAAAGATCATTACTTATAATAAATTTACCATACCCGTATTTATTAATGATAAGAAAAATATAACAAAAAGGCATACAATAAACAAAAATAAATTTAATAATTATAGAAAACGAGTTACTCAAACAGCAAATTGAATTATTTAATTAACCCCAAAAAAAAAAATTTTAAATGGTACCTTTTAACGATGCGTTGGCCGGCATTGTTGTACGCGTAATCCGTAATGATGACGTGGTTAATCCATATGATAAAAAAAAAATCCATTCATCTATTGTGTCGACGATTAATTTATGTAATTATGTTTTTATAGAGTTTAGGTTGTGTGTTAAGTTATAATTAATTTACTTGATTTGAATTTATAGTTATAATTTTAAATTTTAGGAACTAACGTGCAAGGAATACTACTTCACAGTCCCAAGTTTCCCTTTGCACGTAATTTCGTGATCTCCCCGAATATCAGTTTAAAAGCCACTTCGTGCACGTTTGTTATTGATTCAGTGCATTCATGATACGGCCTCACACCCACACACAAATTGTTTATTAATGAAGATTAGCGCGTTGTAAATACAAACGCGTAATCCAATCACTATAATTTTCCAATTCACTAATTAAATTTCGATTTGACTTTTATTCAGTTTTATTTTTATTTTTTTGTTATTTTTTTTTTTTTGTTTTGTTTTAGTTTGGAAATAGTTATTTTTGTTGTTGTTTGTTGATTAAGTTATTTCTGGTCGTTATTATTATTTTATTTAGATTAAGTTTTATTTCCAAGTATTAAATTTTGAATAAATTGTCCACAACACTTTCGTCCATTTCCACATTTGATTTATTTTTTATTTATTTTAAATTGTCTTATAATCACTCATCACTAGCTATGTATATATGTTCACAAATTATCCTTATTATTAATCGATATTTTAATATAACTAACATTAAATCTTTATCTTTATCATTAAACTTTTCTTATCAACACCGCACAAATAATATGCATTCAAATTTAGTTTATATAAAAGAACCGAGATAAATTTAGTAAAGATTTTTTTTTAACTTAATTTCCATGAAACACCAGATACAAACTGTCCGCGTGTTAGTCAAATTTTGGTTTTTATAGTCCAAGAAGAAAAACCGTAACCGCAATCATCATGCGATTTCGTTTTTTTTTTATTTCCAGGATGGAATACGAATCCAGTTTTCCAATTTTGTCAAAATGAATTTCGGTACTTTCAAGTTCCATTACATACTTAAGAATGGTATAGTATGATTCAGTAATATATAAATAAATTATCGAACTCGGGGGTGCCCACCGGGATTATACTTGGGACGAAAAAAAAACATTCGTTACAACACACACACACACACAAACACACACACACACACACACACACACACACACACACACACACACCAACACACACACACACATACACTCACATATACATACACATACGCACATATACATACACATACGCACATATACACATACACACACACATACACATACACACACATACACACATACATACATACATACATACATACATACATACATACATATATACATACACACACACACACACACACACACACACACACACACACACACACACACACACACACACACACACACACACACACACACACACACACACACACACACACACACACACACACACACACACACACACACACACACACACACACACACACACACACACACACACACACACACACACACACACACACACACACACACACACACACACACACACACACACACACACACACACACACCCGTGGGAGTTGCAAGTCTCCTATCGGGTACATCCCCAGGTGGCGGATAGGGGGATGCCCTCACCGGTATACCGGCGGGTAAGTGGGAACTAAAATACCACTCGTGGACCAAAACTTGCAAGAAGCGTCTGTTCACCAGGAGGTGCGGCTTCAAACAGCGTCTGCTCCTCATGTAAGAGGCGGCTGAAATCCTTACCTGGCAGTAGGTATAAAATGCTAAGGGAAGGCCACCCTGATCAAAAAAAACCGAGATGAGTGATGATGAAAATGTAAACCTGTTTACGACGCAAAGGATGATTACCTTAGTGCCGGCGGCTTCGGGGAGTGAGCAAGCGGGTTCCCAGCCGTCGTTAGCAAGCGACCGCAGTACTTCAGTAGTGGAAAACTTGGCTGCTGAAGTATATGGAACTACAAGTGAAGCAAATATATTTGCAGAAGAAATAGGAGCTACAAGTCAATTTTTATTGTCGAAACAAGGAGCTCCTATGAATATGGCAGGCAGCGGTAACTACAGCCTAGGGGCCGTAGACCCATTTAAAAGTAGTAACACGTTCCAGAGATCACCTCCAAATATCCAGAGGGACATTTCTTTGACCCTTTCGGATCCTGCAGGGCAAGGAGAGAAAAAAATGCCTGTGACGAAGGTATTACAACAAAAATCCAGGCTATTTCAATCGCCTAAGCGTCGTAGTAGCTCTGTAGATGAGGAAAGGTCTGGCTTACTTTCGGACAATAACCAGCCTGATGCTCTTATTCTGATGGGAAGAAAAATTGATCTCCTCTGCGATTACATCAGGGGAAGAAGTAATGTGCACCACGAGATAAAGAGGCTTGCCACGTCGATTAAAAATCTTTATACCGAACACTCATATAAGAGCGCAAAACTAGAGGAGGAGATTAAAACAACGCAGACAATTGCAAAGCTGGCTAAGCAGATAACGGTATGCTGCGAGACTCAAACTTCGCCAACCATCTCAAATCCGAGAAACATGGAAGAAAGGACAGTGCCGCTGGTAGCCGAATCAAAAACGGCACTTAATATGAACAGTAAAAGGAGAAGATCGCTTGAGCCAAACCCAACTGTTGGACAGACCCAGAAAAAGGGGAAAAAGAAAGCTGGTGAAACCCAGGATCTATAGGAGCCAAAAGTCCATGTGGAAACCCAGTAGATCCCAACGAGCTCGACAACGAGGAGGGCCCTGAATGGCAGGTGGAAAGAACCAGAAAAAGGAAGAAAGGCTTAGGAAAAAAAGTTGAGGAACTGGTGGAGTTTGTAACACCTCGAAATAATGTTCATAGCGAGATTAAAAAGATGATAAGCACCATTAGCACGCTTTATGGCTCAGCTATAGGTAAGAGGAGTGCTTCGGAAAATCAGTACCAAACTTCACCGAACAATAATGACGAGAAGGAGAATTTAGGTCGTCTACGATCTGTGAGCAAGAAAGAGGACCTGAAGGCGGCGACTAACGAAGATATACCAATTGTGGAGCCCAGTAAGAGGAAGTTGTCCACGCCACCTAAGAGTGATGTTTTAGAAGGTAAAGTAAGAGAAGGAATACTAAGGCTGCTCCGCAATGTCCTCCGCAAGCACTTTGAATGTCGGAGACTCATTAATAAGAGTAGGACGGAAACAAGAAGCAAAAGACCACAGCATCTATGTCGGATAATGGAGATATAAACACTACCAGCTCAAATCAATTGGAGGGTGCGACGGCTCAGAACAAGAATGGTAGAAAGTGAAGGGAAAAAGAACGCCAAAAAGACGATCATGTCCGCGAAGGAAAAGGGCCTTCCCGGATGCGCTGCTAATAAAGAAGAGTGACGAAATCTCATTTGCCGATCTGTTGCGGAAAGTTAAGGTGGATTCGACGCTAAATACTCTGGGTGAAAGGGTATCAAACATACGTCAAACTTATAGTGGAGACCTATTGTTGGAGCTACAAACTACAGGAGACCAGCCGAAGACCGCAATATTTCGAGAGCAATTAGCGAAAGCGATCGGGGGCAATGTGGCGGTTGAAACTTTGAACCAGGAGGCGTTACTGGTGATGAAAGACATGGACGAGGTCACCACGTCTGAAGAGGTGATAGAGGCTCTGGAAGCACAGTTTGAAGGGGTGAAAGGTGTCTGTATTGTTAAGTCACTCACAAAGGCCTACCGAGGAACGCAGACAGCGATTGTTAGCCTCCCTAACACTATGGTTGGGAAAGTGCTAGAAGTGGGTAAGGTTAGAATCGGCTGGGTTTATTGCCGAATCCGGGAAAAAATAGAGCTGACTAGATGCTTTAATTGCCACGGGTATGGGCATCGGTCATGGAACTGTAGAAGCGAAGCGGATAGATCAAAGCTCTGCAGGAGATGTGGTGAAGAAGGGTACTTTGCTAAGATATGCCAAAAAGATTCAAAATGCATGCTATGCGACAAAACGGCCAAAGGCTGTAGCAAACACTTAACTGATAGTGGTAGATGTCCGGTATACCAGAAAGCGCTGCAAAAAGAGTGTTGGAAATGAAAGTCATCCAAGTAAATCTTAACTACTGTGAGGCTGCCCAGGACCTGCTGCAGCAATCGATACAAGAAGTGAAAGCGGACATTGTAATTGTGTGTGAGCAATATAGGAACCTTGAAAGACGGTGTTGGGCTTCAGATAGATCGAATCGAGCTGCTGTATGGGTTTGTGGTACCTACCCCCTACAGTAAGTTGGTGTGTTCTGTACCCGGGTTTGTCAGAGCCAAAGTGAGCGGCGTTCATATTTATAGTTGCTACACACCTCCTAGTGCATCGATTGAAGAATTTAAAACATTTCTCGATCAATTAACGGATGATGCACGGAGCCACAACCCGGTGCTCATAGCCGGGGATTTTAATGCATGGGCCGTAGAGTGGGGAAGTAGAGAAACCAGTAGCAGAGGAACCGCATTGTTAGAAGCCTTCGCATGATTGCCGGTCGTATTAATGAATACAGGAAATACACCTACTTTCTGTAGAGGAAATGCAACCTCGATAGTTGACCTAACGTTTGTGAGCCATTGTCTTGCCGATAGAGGAGTAGCGTGGAGAGTGAGCGATCTATATACGCATAGTGATCATCAAGCTATTGTGTATGAACTGGCGGATAGTAAACCCCAAAGGACTATAGTTAGATACAGGAAGAGAATAGAATGGAAGTCCGCAGCGTTCGATGAGAACATTTTTCGTCTCATGATGAAGGATCTTACCCTATCTGATACCGCAAATAACAAAGCCGTCCAGCTTATGAGACATGTTACAAGAGCCTGTGATGCAGCAATGCCAAGAAGGATGGTGGATAATCGTAGAAAACCTGAATTGCGTAAAAGATGCCTGAACGCAAGAAGGCGATACCAGCGTGCTAGACCCGTCGAAAACTCTCCCTGGGGTAGACCCTACCGATTGGTGATGAAAAAACTCAGAAGCAATTACGCCACTGCTCCCACTAACTGCCCGGCAATGCTGTCTGACATAGTGAGTCACCTGTTCCCGCAGCAACCCGATTGTGTGTTAGAAGTATTAGGCAACGAAGAGGATGATATACCACCAGTTACTAAGGAGGAGGTTCTGAAGGCATGTGGCAAAGTGGGTAACAATAAAGCTCCTGGCCCGGATAACATTCCGCATATTGCAATGGAAGTCGGCGGTTAAAGCATACCCAAACTTATTCACGGAAGTATATACTGCATGCTTAGTTGAGGGGGTGTTCCCTAGTAAATGGAAGGAACAGAAACTAGTATTGTTGCCAAAAAGGAGACAAACCACCAGCTGAGCCGTCGTCCTGGCGTCCAGCCTGCCTGTTGGATACGGCAGGCAAAACCCTAGAGAGAGTTGTTTATGACCGGTTACAAGAGGCTATAGTTAGAGCAGGAAACCTGGCAGAGCAGCACTATGGCTTTCGAAAGGCGCGCTCAACAGTGGATGCGATTAAAGAGGTTGTAGATACGGCACACCAGGCGATATCCGGTTCTCGATGGCTACGCGGTAGTAAAAAATACTGTGCCATAGTTACATTGGACGTGAAAAACGCATTCAACACGGCGAATTGGAGCTGCATATTTAACGCACTAACGCGGATGAACGTACCGAAGTACCTGCTGAGACTAGTTTCCAGCTACTTTAGCGAGAGGATGTTGATGTATGATACGGAGGAAGGAAAGAAAACTTGCGAGGTGACTGGTGGAGTTCCTCAAGGATCAGTGTTAGGTCCTACACTCTGGAATGTGATGTACGATGGTGTACTTCGACTGCCCATACCAAGAGATGATTGGACAATGTGATTGGATTTGCGGACGATATCGCGATTGTAGTTGTCGCAAAACACAGAGAGGAGATTGTGGACAACTGTAATAGGACGGTCAGACTTATTCAACAGTGGTTAACATCTGCTGGGCTGCAACTAGCAGAACATAAAACAGAAGCTGTCCTTATTACTAGCTGAAAAGTAACGGAGAACGTAACCTTAGAGATTGGAGCCCAACAAATTGTTAGTCAACCATCAATCAGGTACCTAGGAGTAATGGCACTAGCACGAATAATGCCGAATACAAGAGGGGCGCGGATGAGCAGCAGAGTTCTGCTCGCCAACGTTGCTACATCTATAATGATGTATGGGGCACCAATTTGGGTCAACTCGTTGGAGAAGAATACTTATAGACAAAGAGTAGCAACAGTTCAGAGGTTAAGTGCCCTGAGAGTGTTGTGCGCATTTCGGACGGTGTCAGAAGATGCTGCTGGTGTTCTTGCGGGAATGCCTCCAATAGATCTACTTGCCAAGGAGCGCCAAACCACTTACCTGCGTCGTGGTCAAGGGACAAAAGCGGAGAACGATTAGCACGTGCTGAGACGATCACTGTATGTGCTCAAATTCAAACACGAAGTCACCAGATATCCCTTTATGCATCGGAGTA
>OY829916.1:20854081-20864081 GCA_963691935.1 Nephrotoma guestfalica | reverse complement strand
AAGAGGTCGTAGTCCCGTAGTAATTTCAGGAGACTTCAACGCGTGGGCTACGGAGTGGGGCAGCGCTCAAACAAATAGAAGAGGTCAGGCCCTTCTGGAGGCTTTTTCAGTTCTGAATGTTGTCCTGTGCAACACCGGCTTTGCATATACATTCAGCAGGGGTAATGCTGGTTCTATTATAGACCTAACGTTTGCTAGCGAATCTCTCTGGAGGAGAGGAATAACTTGGGAGGTTTGCGACTCTTACACGCACAGTGACCACCAGGCCATCCTGTGTGAACTGCATGGAATACGCCCAAGTAATACTATACAAATTGCGGGATGGAAGACAAACGCTTTCAATGAGGACATCTTCAGGTTTATGCTCCGAGGCTCTAACCTGACGGACACCGCTAACACCAAGGCGTCCCAGTTAATAGGCAGCATTACCAATGCATGTAACGCTACAATGCCTAAAAGAAGGTTAAATCCAAGACGCCCTCCGGCCTACTGGTGGAATGAGGAAATTGCATTGCTCCGGCGAAAGTGCAATCGTGCAAGGCGCGTTTCCCAGCGGGGTAGAAACACCAGCTCCTTCTTCAGCTTACAACAAATATACAGGGAAGCGCGGGGTGCGCTTAAGGTGGCCATTAAACAAAGCAAGCGACGATGCTGGAAGTCCCTCTGTGATGAGGTTGAGGATGACCCGTGGGGTAGGCCGTACAAGATGGTAATGTCCAAGCTTAAACTTGCAAGAGGTGCAGCACCAACATGCCCTATTCTGATGGATACTATAGTATCTTCCTTGTTTCCTCGCAAACCAGTGACTATTCACTCGAGTGTCATTGTAGTGGACGACGTTCCGCTATTCACGATTGATGAACTAATTTCCGCATCTAGGAGAATTCCCAGCAAGAAAGCGCCAGGTCCGGACTATATACCAAATGTCGCCTTAAAGGCTGCGATTCTTGAAAAGCCCGAGGAGTTCCTGGAAGTGTATAACTCTTGCCTAAGAGAAGGAACACTCCCAGATATTTGGAAGAAGCAGATGCTGATACTGATCCCAAAGGGTAAAGTACATTCGGAAGATCCTTCATCATTTCGCCCAATCTGTCTGTTAGATGGTGCGGGGAAATTACTTGAAAGGCTGCTTGGTAATCGGTTAGAAGAAGCTATCGTATCATCTGGAGACCTTGCCCATAACCAATACGGGTTCCGCAAAGCGCGCTCAACTCTTGATGCTATTCAGCTCGTTACCAAGCTGGCAGAAGACGCCATCAGCGGCAGCAGATGGAAAGGAGGCCGTAAAAAATACTGCGCTATTGTTACGCTAGATATTAAAAATGCGTTTAACACAGCAAGATGGGAACATATTATGAACTCCCTTAATATCAGGAATGTGCCTTGTTACATCAAGCGGGTAATCTCAAGCTACTTTAAAGACCGCACTTTGCAGTACCGCACGAATGAAGGGTGCAAGGAGTACACAGTTACATGCGGGGTCACCCAGGGATCTGTACTCGGCCCAATGCTCTGGAATATTATGTATGACGATGTGTTCACACTCCAGGTCCCTGAGGAGGCGACGGTAGTTGGGTTTGCCGATGATATCGCCATCGTAGCAGTTTCAAAATACAAGGAAGAGCTGGAAAATATTTGTAGGAATACGGTGGATATAATCCAACAATGGCTGGACTCAGTTGGGTTGCAGCTGGCGGAACAAAAAACGGAAGCGGTGCTTATAACTAGCAGAAAGGTTTTGGAGACCATCTCTATTACAATCGGAGCACATACGATTTTCTCGCAACCCTCGATAAGGTACCTAGGGGTACAAATCGATGCAAGGTTGTCATTCAAGGAGCACATAAAATACGTAAGTGTGAAATCAGCCAGAGCTAGCAAGGCTCTGTCCCGTATAATGCCGAATGTCGGCGGACCGAGCCAAGGACGACGAAGATTATTAGCTGGTGTAGTAACATCTATAATGCTCTATGCGTCCCCTATATGGGCTCGAGCGCTGCAGGTACCATCCTATCGTCGTAGTTCTAACTCCGTATATCGCAGTTGTGCACTTAGAGTGATTAGTGCGTTCAGAACTCTTTCGGACGAAGCAGCCTGCGTCATTGCGGGAATGTGCCCATTTGATCTCCTGGCAGCGGAACGGCAAAAGTCATATTTAAATAGCCTTGGAGGAACACCGGATAGACCAATGGTGCGAGCGAACAACACAAGAACGTACAGTGGGGATACTCTCCTTGATTGGCAACAGCGTTGGAACCGTTCGGAGAAGGGACATTGGACTCGACAACTAATTCCTGAAATACGCCCGTGGATAAACCGTAAGCATGGCGAGGTTGGCTTTTACCTAACACAACTCTTAACAGGTCACGGATGCTTTCGATCATACCTTAATCGTTTTGGGCATGATGATTCACCGTATTGTCCATCCTGTAGAGATTCCGTAGAAGATGCTGAACACGTGTTTTTTGTATGCACACGGTTCCAGGGAAATAGAGAAGTGCTGGCTGGAGTCATCGATCAATTTGATATTACCCCAGAGAACATAGTTGAAGTGATGCTGGCATCCCCAGAGGCATGGATTGCTGTAGCAAATTTTGCAACAACAACGATTAAGAAGTTGCGACGGTTGGAACGCCAACGTCGCCAAGCAAGATAGCCCGTACCCTTAGTTGCGTGGGAGATGTGATCGTACAATTAGTACAGGCGCCTTCCCTTTCGAAGTAATACCTAGCGGTCGTTCCGGGGGGAAAGGATGCAGGAGGTGGTTTTAGTGAGTAGGAGTCTCACACCGTTGTGGTGGATAGCTATGTTATCCCCTACATCGTCCATGATGGATTTCCACCTACCTTATAATAAAATAAAAAAAAAAAACACACACACACACACACACACACACACACACACACACACACACACACACACACACACACACACACACACACACACACACACACACACACACACACACACACACACACACACACACACACACACACACACACACACACACACACACACACACACACACACACACACACACACACACACACACACACACACACACACACACACACACACACACACACACACACACACACACACACACACACACACACACACACACACACACACACACACACACACACACACACACACACACACACACACACACACACACACACACACACACACACACACACACACACACACACACACACACACACACACACACACACACACACACACACACACACACACACACACACACACACACACACACACACACACACACACACACACACACACACACACACACACACACACACACACACACACACACACACACACACACACACACACACACACACACACACACACACACACACACACACACACACACACACACACACACACACACACACACACACACACACACACACACACACACACACACACACACACACACACACACACACACACACACACACACACACACACACACACACACACACACACACACACACACACACACACACACACACACACACACACACACACACACACCCCGTGGGAGTTGCAAGTCTCCTATCGGGCACGTCCCCAGGTGGCGGATAGGGGGATGCCCTCACCGGTACACCGGCGGATAAGTGGGAAATAAAATACCACTCGTGGACCAAAACTTGCAAGAAGCGTCTGTTCACCAGGAGGTGCGGCTTCAAACAGCGTCTGTTCCTCATGTAAGAGGCGGCTGAATTTCTTACCTGGCAGGAGGTATACAATGCTAGGGGATGGACACCCCGATTAAAAAACCACCATGGCTCAAGAAGGGGAAGAAATGTTTAGGGTGCAGGGAGTCGGAAACCCAGTACCGGCGGTATTGTTGAGTGAGCAAGCGGGCTCAACACCGTCGAAATCCAGCGACCGCAATGCTTCTGCAGTTAGAAACTTGGCTGTGGTTGCAGATATAACTACAAGTTTTCCTTCCACCTCAGCGACGAACCGTAATCCGTTCGAGCAGCGGAGTAGGCTACCCCGATCGCCTAAGTCCGGTTCAATAACTCACGGGCATACAAGGACTAGTTCAACATCGGATATCAAGGATTCTGAGGCTCTTCAGTTCGGAAGGAGGATTGAGCCAATGGAGCGCATGGGTAGGCAATTGGAGGAGCTGGCAGAGTTCATAAAAGGGAAAAGCAACGTCCACCACGAAATACGAAGGATCGTTGGTCTTTTAAAATCCACATTCCGGCATGTAACTCTCAGGGCAAGGAACGGCGTTGACGTCGCTGTGCAAACGGAGGACGCTGTTCAAGACGAAACGGCTAGAGAATCGAACCAGGGTACTCTAGCCAGTAAGAATAAGAGGCAAATAAAATGCCTTTCACCTCTGGACACAGCTGATAGCCCTCAGAGAACGGGAAAGAAGGCAAAGAAAATGCAGACTCCAAAACCTGTGGAAGACCAAGGAAGCCGAAGCATGGATACACGCCCTCCACTGGGCACAAACAAAAATCCTGAAGAGATCCGAGGGAGGCAAGTAACAGGTGAGTGGCAGGTGGTAGGGAGGAAACCGAGGAGGCGCCGCGGAAGACCTTCGAGACCCGCCGCACTGATGATCAAAACCACTAGCCCAGCCTCGTTCGCAGAGGTTTTGAAAGGAATAAAAATAGATCCTGCCTTGGAGAGTGTCGGAAATAGTGTGACCCAGGTCCATAAAACCGAGAGAGGGTATCTACTGTTGAAAATACAAATGTCGGCATGCGATAGTGCCAACCTTGATACGATGCGCGGTAAAATTGAGACGTACCTTGACGGTAAACTAGAAGTTGCGACTCTTGCCGATTCCGATGAGCGCACACTGGAGATATGGGACATTGACGAGGTGACAACAAAGGAAGAGGTCTTTAACGCTATAACTATGGACTTCGATGACGGAAAAATCCTCGATGAGAATATCGTGACTAGTCTTAGACCTGCGCACAGAGGTACGCAGATAGCGGTTGTCAAAATACCAACGGCTATAGCTCGTAAAATGGTTGAGGTTGGCAGAATCCGTATAGGCTGGGTTAGGTGCCGTATACGAGAAGTAGTTAGCCCAGTGAGATGCTTTAAATGCTGGAGATCAGGTCACAAAGCGGCCACATGCAAGAGCGAAGTTGACCTATCAAACCTTTGCTTTAGGTGCTGCAGAGCTGGCCATAAGGCAAAAAGCTGTGAACAGGAACCACAGTGTGCATTCTGTCGCTCGGGGAATGGAGAAGCTATCGGTACTCACATCACCGGTAGGGGTAATTGCCCAGCACGACGGTTGGTGATGGGAGGCAACCGTAGAAGGTGAAGCTACTTCAGCTGAACTTAAACCACTGTGAGGCTGCCCAGGACCTCCTATGGCAGGCTATACATGAAGTGAAGCCAGACGTCGCAATACTATGTGAACAGTACAAAAATTTGGATGATGCTGCATGGGTGAGGGACCATAGTGGCAAGGCAGCAATCTGGGCATGCTCTGGCTTGGCCATTCAAGAAAGCCAGCAAGGTTCCTTCGGATATGTTCGAGCAAAAATTAATGGCATACATATCTTCAGTTGTTATGCCCCTCCAAATGAGCCAATCGAGCGATTCATCCACTTCTTAGATTGCTTGGTTCTGGACGTAAGAGGTCGTAGTCCCGTAGTAATTTCAGGAGACTTCAACGCGTGGGCTACGGAGTGGGGCAGCGCTCAAACAAATAGAAGAGGTCAGGCCCTTCTGGAGGCTTTTTCAGTTCTGAATGTTGTCCTGTGCAACACCGGCTTTGCATATACATTCAGCAGGGGTAATGCTGGTTCTATTATAGACCTAACGTTTGCTAGCGAATCTCTCTGGAGGAGAGGAATAACTTGGGAGGTTTGCGACTCTTACACGCACAGTGACCACCAGGCCATCCTGTGTGAACTGCATGGAATACGCCCAAGTAATACTATACAAATTGCGGGATGGAAGACAAACGCTTTCAATGAGGACATCTTCAGGTTTATGCTCCGAGGCTCTAACCTGACGGACACCGCTAACACCAAGGCGTCCCAGTTAATAGGCAGCATTACCAATGCATGTAACGCTACAATGCCTAAAAGAAGGTTAAATCCAAGACGCCCTCCGGCCTACTGGTGGAATGAGGAAATTGCATTGCTCCGGCGAAAGTGCAATCGTGCAAGGCGCGTTTCCCAGCGGGGTAGAAACACCAGCTCCTTCTTCAGCTTACAACAAATATACAGGGAAGCGCGGGGTGCGCTTAAGGTGGCCATTAAACAAAGCAAGCGACGATGCTGGAAGTCCCTCTGTGATGAGGTTGAGGATGACCCGTGGGGTAGGCCGTACAAGATGGTAATGTCCAAGCTTAAACTTGCAAGAGGTGCAGCACCAACATGCCCTATTCTGATGGATACTATAGTATCTTCCTTGTTTCCTCGCAAACCAGTGACTATTCACTCGAGTGTCATTGTAGTGGACGACGTTCCGCTATTCACGATTGATGAACTAATTTCCGCATCTAGGAGAATTCCCAGCAAGAAAGCGCCAGGTCCGGACTATATACCAAATGTCGCCTTAAAGGCTGCGATTCTTGAAAAGCCCGAGGAGTTCCTGGAAGTGTATAACTCTTGCCTAAGAGAAGGAACACTCCCAGATATTTGGAAGAAGCAGATGCTGATACTGATCCCAAAGGGTAAAGTACATTCGGAAGATCCTTCATCATTTCGCCCAATCTGTCTGTTAGATGGTGCGGGGAAATTACTTGAAAGGCTGCTTGGTAATCGGTTAGAAGAAGCTATCGTATCATCTGGAGACCTTGCCCATAACCAATACGGGTTCCGCAAAGCGCGCTCAACTCTTGATGCTATTCAGCTCGTTACCAAGCTGGCAGAAGACGCCATCAGCGGCAGCAGATGGAAAGGAGGCCGTAAAAAATACTGCGCTATTGTTACGCTAGATATTAAAAATGCGTTTAACACAGCAAGATGGGAACATATTATGAACTCCCTTAATATCAGGAATGTGCCTTGTTACATCAAGCGGGTAATCTCAAGCTACTTTAAAGACCGCACTTTGCAGTACCGCACGAATGAAGGGTGCAAGGAGTACACAGTTACATGCGGGGTCCCCCAGGGATCTGTACTCGGCCCAATGCTCTGGAATATTATGTATGACGATGTGTTCACACTCCAGGTCCCTGAGGAGGCGACGGTAGTTGGGTTTGCCGATGATATCGCCATCGTAGCAGTTTCAAAATACAAGGAAGAGCTGGAAAATATTTGTAGGAATACGGTGGATATAATCCAACAATGGCTGGACTCAGTTGGGTTGCAGCTGGCGGAACAAAAAACGGAAGCGGTGCTTATAACTAGCAGAAAGGTTTTGGAGACCATCTCTATTACAATCGGAGCACATACGATTTTCTCGCAACCCTCGATAAGGTACCTAGGGGTACAAATCGATGCAAGGTTGTCATTCAAGGAGCACATAAAATACGTAAGTGTGAAATCAGCCAGAGCTAGCAAGGCTCTGTCCCGTATAATGCCGAATGTCGGCGGACCGAGCCAAGGACGACGAAGATTATTAGCTGGTGTAGTAACATCTATAATGCTCTATGCGTCCCCTATATGGGCTCGAGCGCTGCAGGTACCATCCTATCGTCGTAGTTCTAACTCCGTATATCGCAGTTGTGCACTTAGAGTGATTAGTGCGTTCAGAACTCTTTCGGACGAAGCAGCCTGCGTCATTGCGGGAATGTGCCCATTTGATCTCCTGGCAGCGGAACGGCAAAAGTCATATTTAAATAGCCTTGGAGGAACACCGGATAGACCAATGGTGCGAGCGAACAACACAAGAACGTACAGTGGGGATACTCTCCTTGATTGGCAACAGCGTTGGAACCGTTCGGAGAAGGGACATTGGACTCGACAACTAATTCCTGAAATACGCCCGTGGATAAACCGTAAGCATGGCGAGGTTGGCTTTTACCTAACACAACTCTTAACAGGTCACGGATGCTTTCGATCATACCTTAATCGTTTTGGGCATGATGATTCACCGTATTGTCCATCCTGTAGAGATTCCGTAGAAGATGCTGAACACGTGTTTTTTGTATGCACACGGTTCCAGGGAAATAGAGAAGTGCTGGCTGGAGTCATCGATCAATTTGATATTACCCCAGAGAACATAGTTGAAGTGATGCTGGCATCCCCAGAGGCATGGATTGCTGTAGCAAATTTTGCAACAACAACGATTAAGAAGTTGCGACGGTTGGAACGCCAACGTCGCCAAGCAAGATAGCCCGTACCCTTAGTTGCGTGGGAGATGTGATCGTACAATTAGTACAGGCGCCTTCCCTTTCGAAGTAATACCTAGCGGTCGTTCCGGGGGGAAAGGATGCAGGAGGTGGTTTTAGTGAGTAGGAGTCTCACACCGTTGTGGTGGATAGCTATGTTATCCCCTACATCGTCCATGATGGATTTCCACCTACCTTATAATAAAATAAAAAAAAAAAAACACACACACACACACACACACACACATACACACACACACACACACACACACACACACACACACACACACACACACACACACACACACACACACACACACACACACACACACACACACACACACACACACACACACACACACACACACACACACACACACACACACACACACACACACACACACACACACACACACACACACACACACACACACACACACACACACACACACACACACACACACACACACACACACACACACACACACACACACACACACACACACACACACACACACACACACACACACACACACACACACACACACACACACACACACACACACACACACACACACACACACACACACACACACACACACACACACACACACACACACACACACACACACACACACACACACACACACACACACACACACACACACACACACACACACACACACACACACACACACACACACACACACACACACACACACACACACACACACACACACACACACACACACACACACACACACACACACACACACACACACACACACACACACACACACACACACACACACACACACACACACACACACACACACACACACACACACACACACACACACACACACACACACACACACACACACACACACACACACACACACACACACACACACACACACACACACACACACACACACACACACACACACACACACACACACACACACACACACACACACACACACACACACACACACACACACACACACACACACACACACACACACACACACACACACACACACACACACACACACACACACACACACACACACACACACACACACACACACACACACACACACACACACACACACACACACACACACACACACACACACACACACACACACACACACACACACACACACACACACACACACACACACACACACACACACACACACACACACACACACACACACACACACACACACACACACACACACACACACACACACACACACACACACACACACACACACACACACACACACACACACACACACACACACACACACACACACACACACACACACACACACACACACACACACACACACACACACACACACACACACACACACACACACACACACACACACACACACACACACACACACACACACACACACACACACACACACACACACACACACACACACACACACACACACACACACACACACACACACACACACACACACACACACACACACACACACACACACACACACACACACACACACACACACACACACACACACACACACACACACACACACACACACACACACACACACACACACACACACACACACACACACACACACACACACACACACACACACACACACACACACACACACACACACACACACACACACACACACA